>JXOV01007481.1:0-62801 GCA_001014945.1 Clogmia albipunctata | reverse complement strand
TATCAGAGATAAATCTGCTTAACTGTAATGTAAGCAAATTATAGTAATGGCCTTATATTGCTTCAAATGGAAATTTATTTTTCATAAATTAAAGCAAACAAATAAAATAGGCATTTGCCTTATAACCAAGAAGTTAAGAGGAAACAAACTATATTAGTTTGAATTCCAACCGTTAACGGTAACTTTACAAGTTAAGATTTCACTTGAAACATTTGTGAAACATGTAATTTTTTTAAATTTTTCTTGTAAATAATGAGATTTAATGTGAAATTGTAAGAATTTCAGTGCTCATGAGTGGAGTGCATGTCATGCTCGGGTGTAAAGTCCTGTTTTTAACTCGGAAACGATGAAACACTCGCCTTCAGATCAAAAGATTGACACTCGTTAAAAACAGTTGACTTTATTTATTGAAATTGTGTTTTCATTCAAGCAATTTTGAGTTGTTCTCTTATCCAACAAAATCTTCAATATTATGAGCTAAAAATAGTATTTTTATTGGAATATTTTATTTTTGGAATTGATGATTTTTAAATTATAAATTTACAATATTTATTGCGAAGTACAATAAACATTAAATATAACATAAAATTTTATCATTTTAAGTAATGGGAGACTGTTGTTAAAGATCCAAATCATTGAATGGACACCTTTCATTTTTTTAAATTTTGATGTTTTTTAAGTTGATGAAGAAGATTTCATCGTATGATCTTGAAAGTAGCCTCGTTTTAGTTTATTTTTATCTTATCAATCGATCAGTGATAAATATTGCAATATTGGTTTAAATTTAGGAATCGTGAAAATTATATTTTCTCATCTTAACCATATGGAATAAAGAGACAGATGAGTTTTAAAAGTTATACATCGAATTGGCATTAAAATTTGACAATATTTATGATGACACGCTTTCGCACTATAAATCGGTTATCTTTAAACCGGTATCTATAAATATTTATATATAAAAAAAATTTAATAGAGCTGTACGATTTTTAATTGATTTCAACTTTAAAATTTTGGAAAAAATCGGCAATAAAATTAGTATTTCCATTTAAGTCTATTTGGAGTGTTACGGTAGTATAGTATACAATCTAAATTAAAAAGTGAGGAGGATCTATAATAAAGTGAATCTTTATGGGTAAAATTTTTTTATTATGTTTCAAATTTCAAAATTGGATTTAAGTTTCAGTTTTGGTATTTAGTTAATTTGGTATATATTTCCTTTAATTTGATATGTCTTCCACTTTTTTATATGTTATGCAAAATACAGAATTTGACTATCATCATCGTTTACAATGATAAATTATAGTTATTAAGATATAGAATATTTGAACCGCAAGAATTTCATTATTTAAACCCCAGAAGAACTACGGAGTTTATGCTCCTTAATAGAGACAAAGTCAGAGTTGTCACAGATTTCTTGACAGGGCATTGTAGACTTGGCAAGCACCTGTGATAGCTAGGAACTGCTTAAGAAGGAGTATGCAGGGTCTGTGGAAATAGAACGGAAACCCCAATCCATCTTCTACAAGACTGCGTTGCAATAATTTCGCAAAGATGGAAACATCTAAGGGCAATAATCCCTACTGCGGCTCAATCCAGACTCTGAAGTTAGGCCAAGTATTAGGTTTCCTACAAGGACTAAAACTTATGGGCACACTTTAGGGCAGAGATATGAGGGAGCACAATAGATCTTCAGGTCAAAGTGCGGGATCACCTCATCAGATAAAATAAAATAAATTAAAGTGGTTTACTTAAAGATCTTTATACAACTAGATCGATAAGATGAGGCATTATTAAATACAATGGTCCTTTAAAGATGGCCCGGGTGTTGAATAAAGCTTATTGACCGTGTTTTATATAAAATTTAAAAATAAATTAATAAAAAAATGATAAAAAAAACATTTGTTTTATTAAAATCGAATTAAAAATTAGGTATCTCTTTAATATTGTTCTTGTTCCTTTTTCTAACTATATATTTAAATTGAAACATTCTTTCATCTTGTGTTGAGAAATCCGATATGTGTATTTCAATTCAAACGATGAATTTAAACAGAAATAGTTCGTTATTCTGTGAAATAATCCACAAACCCAGTTAAACCCTACACAACGAAACTGACGTCCATATAAATTTGTTGGAGTTCTTTCACCAAGGTCACAATTAAATAACAAAGAAAAAGCACTTGTGCTATAATAACGTATTTTACAAAACAAATTTTAGTGTCATAATATTATTTTTATGCATCAAAGATGAATAAAATAATTTCAGTGCTTTGGAAATAAATTAGACTATATTATATACATAATAATCCTTAATAATAAAGACTAAAGTTTATTTCAAAATAGAAATAGACTTGATGTATTTTGGACTCTTGTGTTAAATTTTATAGCCGGATTTAATATTCAGTGAGATATTTAAATGGTTAGGTATAGATTTACCATAATTTGATATGTCTACCGATTTTATTATCAATAATATGGATTTCCATTAACATAATCGTTATTTGTGTTATATTATTAACATCAAGGAAATGATTTGACATGTATCCGTTTTTTTAAAAATATAATTGTTTTAAAATAAAAATATGTTAAAATATAGCCTTGTAGATTCTGTTTAATATGGCTCTGCTTATAGTAACCAATCACTTGTTATGACAAATTACATAGCGAAGTTTGAGTTGCTTTTAAATATATTAACATTATAGTGACTGACACGATATTTGTTTGTGTTTCGTGAAATATAGAAAATAAAATTCATAGTGGATGTAAATATTATAAAAGATATTCATTTTGATTTGTTTTATAATATCTCTATATATTAATTCAAACAAAAAATATTATGAAAGATATTTATTTAGGTTTGTTTCTTTTATATTATCTCGATATACTATTTCAAACAAAATATTTTGTTTATTTTTTTCAATATTCTTTGTCGTATTTTTAAGTTTTTCAGTTAATATTACTTGATTCTACTTCTGTACATTACAGGTTTTTATATTACAAAGACAGTAATGAAATTCACAATCCAAAAGAAAGTACGCGATATAATAATTATAATTATTTTTCAATGTTAAAAAAACCACATTATTTACGTGACAATATAATCTGTTTAATACAAAATACATTCAATATCAATAAATTTGATTTACAATATAAAACACACAGATTTTAATTTTCTATAAGTCTATAATCAAAACTATGCTTTTAAAAGATATGTCTACGAAATCAATTAGGCGGCAAATGAGATGAAACAAACAAGGTAACTACTATCTATTTAACTAATGTTTAATTCTAATTTTACAAAAACAAATAAAATTTGGAAAAATTCCATATAGAATCATTTCCGTATACATAATGAAAATTCTTCTACCAGTTAAATGAAAACCAAATAATAACTTTTAATAAAAGTACTTCCTTGTCAAAATACTAAAATTTTTCAAAAAAAAACCAATTTGTTTGTTTATAATAGGCCCCGCCCCCTAAATCTTAATTTCCCCTGCTTAACCACGATTTCTCTCTCCCGCTCTTTTTACCTGTTTTTCTCACCTATTTCCCCTTTTCTTCTGAAATGCCTCTCCCTCTCTGGTGTTGTACCTGTTCTCACCTGACTGTTTACATTTGGAAAAAATTCGTCAATGGTTCGCGATCGAGCTCTGTCGTCGTATATCTTTTGTTGTGATTCCGTTTTTGATTTTATTTCGTAACCTTTCTACCGACTGATAAGGAAGTCCAGTCCATCAGCTCCAGCCCATCGTTTAGTTCTAACAGTGCAGTGCATAGTGAATAATTGAATGACAAGTGGTGATATTTGATAATAAATAATAAAAATTAAGGTAAATAAATGCTAAAATTCAATTATTTATATGGTGATTTCTAAACAAAAGAGTTGAACAGTCAGTTAAACGACGAACCCGAGATGTGATTTTTGACCTTTTTTTATTTTCTACAATTATTTTTGTTTTGAAATGGTGTTTTATGTGTGCTCGTGTGGCTGTTGTTGACCAGATCGAATTATTATCTGTCATGGAGTCATAAATTAAATGGGATCCCAAACCGATAAACACGAATGAATTGCAGTATTGTCCGATAATTTTTTCATATTACAATTTTTTTGTGAAATGAAGTGAACGAGGAATTCCGTGGGAAATGGTGAAATCTATTGGAATGATAATCATCCTAATTGATTAAAGAAAAGCGATCACGATAACAGAAACTAACCGCAAGTCGTAAATGTTTTGCGGTTTGAAATAGTGTTAAATCCGAATCCGGAACTCTGTTCAGATTAAATAATAAATGACTAAGATCTGGGATGTTTATCCAAGTCAATTCGGTTCTAAGTTTACGTCATGAGTCATATTATAATTCCAAAGATCTGATTCCGATAACTAATTATTGGCCAAGTTAATTAGTTAGTTTTTAAAGAGACAACTCCTCTTTGAGTGACTCCATCTCATCAATTGTCATCAAGTGCTTTTGTATGCGTCACAGAAACTAAAGAGACCTTGCCTGTCTCATTAATATTTCAAGTATTTAACACTAATTTAATTAAACCGTTTTTTTCACTATTATTTCGTCTTGTTCTTGGGTGGTTATATTTTATTATTTTCATAATAAAACCGCTCCATGTCGTCTATGAAACTATACAATACGGCCGGCCAGCAACAACCATCAAATTCATAATCTCAATGAGTGGAAAATGAAAAAGAAGAAGATGTGTGGTGACCTCGTATGGCGTAAATATAAATTATCTTGGCGATTGTAGCACCGGATAACACACAGAGCTCTAGAGACGAGCGCGGATGATGATGAGCTTATGAGTCCATACCGTACCGATGATGGTCTCACTGGAAAAAATATCGTTTGAAGAAGTATTAATTTTGTGTGTGCATTAATATCTATACAAAAGAGCAGTATATAAAGGAACTGTAATTAGTTGGCTATTATTTACAATATGGGAGAGAAAAAATGCAATTAAAATCGTGGTGCCAGGTAATAAAATAGCAAAATTGTATGCCATGGAATCGGCAATATAATTTATGACATTGTTTTTTGTTTAGAGTTTAAATATTCGATTTGGTTTTAATGGAAATGATGCAGTTTTTGAATAGGTATGTTTAAAAATGTTTTTAAGAGACAATCTCTTAGGTATTTGAAAGCAAATCTTTTTGAATCAAAATAAATCAAATGTAACGTTAATTTTCAAGTTTTAGTATCCATTAAAGTATGAACATTTAATCGCTTCTATTTGCAAAAACTCGCATTCGTTTCATAACTAATAAATGAAACTATTTCTAGTCAATTTTATAAGAAAAAAAAATTACATCTCTTTAAGTAAATTGCTCTAAATTGGACAAATTACAGGCATACACTTATAATGTTAAATTGTACAATCGCCAAGATCATCAATTGAAACGTACTCGACCCAATAAAATTGCCAAGTTGAGCGCTTCGCTGAAGACACACTATCGCTTTCGTTGGCTTCGGAGGCGCCTTGGAACTATGCTTTTATGCAAACTACCTCTATATACATACAGAGTAGTAACTATTGTAAGATCTATTTATTTTGACAAGTTTCTGAACCGCAACGAAGCGAACAGTAGAAGCAGAAAAAAAAACTTTGGCCGTATTTCGATTAAGAATGTATTTGTATTTAATGTTGTATTATTTCCGAAATCATTTTGTTTTCATGATCGTTACAAGTGGCTGCATTTCAATGCGTCGTCGTCGTGTGCTAAAGACGTTTTCAGTTTCTTCTACCAGAGGCTTAGACTTGGCCGAGAGAGACACAGCCGCACAAACTGACGAATTGCAATTAGCCGATTGCGAAACTTAATACTATTATTATTGTCTGAGGCTGAACATAATGCGGTATTGAAAATGAAAACGGAAAAACGGTTCAAGACTTGCAAAACGATCATTGTGTATTGTTCTGGTTGATCGCGAAAATCCGACAAATTAGCAAAGCGCCACGATTTTCCGATCTAAATTCCACCAGACAAAAGGGCGAAATTAACTCTGGTTTTTCATTATACTGGTGTGTTGTGTTCTCAGTTGATGAGGAAGCGAGCAAATTGAAAAAACCTCTTCCTCTAATTGGAAGATTTTGGTCCAGTAAATGCGCCACGAAATCGGGATTATCAATCAGAGGCAATTGTCGCATTCGATCCGGTTCAAGTCAGGGATAATCAACTTTAGTTCTTTTAAGCGTACAAAATTACAAGTATTTTTACTTTATTCAAAGAGTTCCAAGAAAAAATTGTAAAAATTAATATGGCATGAAATATTATTTTAAACTTTAAACCTTCAAGAAAAAACTTAAAGGCATATGGGATTTTACTATAATATCTATAAACTTCAATTAAATAAGAATAAGTCTAATGAATTATTTAATTCTTTGATACAATTTGAATTTTTATTAATAATTTCGACAAATATTTATAATAATTGTTGTCAAACTTGTTTTCATCAACCTATAATTTTCCCTTTAACCCGAAATTGGGTCATTCCATTGTTACAATTCCCAACCCCTGGACAATTGAAGCACTTTTCATCACACGGAGACAATTAGTCTCTTGTATTCTCAGGCGATTACTCTGATTATTATGGCCGGGTCTGTTGTGTTGTTATTGTTATCGTAATTTTGAGGCAGAAAATTTCGGTAATTTGTTTCTCCTCTCATTTTGTCGCTAATAAACATATAATAAACATATAGTAGTACGCTGAGCTCCCGAAATCGGATTTTAATGTCCAAGCCGAAAAATACAACGAGCGTCTTTCATTATAATTTGAATCTGGTGGTGTTATTTTGGTGTGTGTTGTTTTTGTTGTTAATGGGCTTCTTGTGCCTTTACACTAATTCGACATCCATCCATCCATTCATTCATCCCATTCTCTCTGTGCCTGTGTGGATTTGCCTTGTCCCAGAGGGCATTAAATGGGCGAAGAAGAGCATCATTTGCTACCGTTTTCAGCACGGTCCAATTTCATTGGTTCAATTTCTTAAACCTTTTTTGTCGGTTGGTCATCAGTTTTTTTGTTGTTCCGGGCTGTGTTATTGAAAAAATTTAAGATGAGAGAGTGAGTGAATTCCTAACCCGAAATTATTACCCACCAAAAAAAGAGCATGGCACAAAGCATGAAAAAATTTATTTTCTCATCAATCATAATTTCTTTAATTATGTTTAGTTGGAATAATTCCATTTAGATACTGGAATGATGATACATTTCCTGTGTTTTGAACTGGGGGATTAGAGAAATTGATTATTATTGGCCTTAATCCCATCCGTTAATTCATTAAAACACAAAAAGCCTATAATATTTATTATCCCGAATCGGCTGAGGTTGTGCTCCAATTGGAGCGGAATTGGGCTCCATTCTCAAAAGGGCAGATTATCAACGAAATCAGTTCAGAACACGACGATCGATCAGTAATAAAAATCGACCCTTTTCCCAGCCATAAAGCCATATTAATTTCACATAACCAATAAAATAAACCGCCGACAAAGAGCCGAATTCGATTCGAAATTAATGAAATGTATTATTAATTAACATACGTGTAAAAGAGTTGTAAAAATTCCCCCGATCAATTTTCGTTGCAATAAATGCGATCTCTGACAGAGGGGAGAGAATGAAAAGGTGTTGTGCTAAAAGACCTGTCCTTATTAACACGTGGCTATAAAAATAAAACCGCAATTGATTATCTTCTTCTTTTGTTACATATTCACAAATTGATTGCATTTTTGCTGGTGCTCTGCTGTTGTTTTGTTGCATAATTATATATCGAAAATATTGCATAAACGATCGATCGCGGACTAAATAATTGATCGTAATTGAACGACTCCGAATTCAAAGCACACTCTGAACGGGGCCATCAAATCAAATGTTATTTTAATAATTTAATGCTTATTTAATTATAATTTAAAACAAACACTTTTATAACGTTTCTGGCCATTTTGGAAAATTTGAGTGATCGTTATGTGTTTTCGATCATCTGGACTAGATTGAACTAATGTGAATAATACATGGGAAATTTATTGTTAGAAATATAGGTATAACCGTAATTAATTTACAATTTGCATGAATTAATTCGAATAGCTGATAACATCAGCTCAAATTACTAATTATTGTTATCGTTACAATCGATCGACAAGTGTTGAACAAATTGGAGGAACTAATAGTGGAAAACAATTAGTCAAGATGCCTAAATGAACAGGTATTTCAAAACAAGGGCAAAATACGTACTAAAATTTCCATAATAATAGAATAATAAAAACGGGCCCGAAAAGTATAGCCCAATTATTCCGCAATCGTATTATTCAAGTAACCGAATCCAAGTGTGGAAGGCCTTCAGATTTGAGACTGTGCGACGCGTCACTGGCGACGACGACGACGACTAAGGTTCGAGACGATGAAGATGATGTTTTCATTTACCTGAATTGAGTTTAATTAAACCCATTTAAAGTTAATTTTAGAGAACGCCAAAAGGTGACCTTTTAGCTCTTCTTCTTTTTCTTCCCAAATGTGTATAGAAAAAAATATAAGCAAATCAGTCTACTTTTAATATGAAGTACATAAACAGAAATCTCAAGTATTTTCTTAATCTAAAGAAAAACTCAAGAGTCGTAAAATAAATCTTCTTCACGTGAATTTCAACTGCTTTAGTCAGGTTTGTGTTATGCTTTTTTTACTCTCGGTTATATTCATTTCAAAGTATTGATATATACGAGTACTTTAAGAGCTGGAATTTAAGCGCAACAACTCTTTATGCCTGAAATTTGGCTCAAATATTATCTTTTTCAATTTTTTTCATTTTTCAATTCCATGCAAAAAACTTTAATTGACCACGAACTCTGGTTTTACCTTTATTTTTATTCTTTAAAAGTATGTTTAAAAAAAACTCCTGCAAAGAAGCTGAAATGACCGCGTTAAAACTCAATTTTGCAGAATTCAAAGTCGCTCATCCGCGAACCGCCAATGACCAATTCATCATCATTGTCTGTTCTGGAGCACTCCAGACACTCGGCTGCAACAATCTGCACTCCTACCACCCAAACAAGACCAAAACAGAGGAAAACGCAAAAGTAAAACTTTTTTCGCCAACTGAGCGCGAAAAAAGTGGGTTATTTTGCGCTTTGTTTGTACTACAGTGAATGTTATTATGCAGAGGTTTTTTTTTCACTGAAGCCAAAAAGTCTCGAAAATTAAAGTTAAGTTCAAGGTGAAGATCGGCCTTTGTTGAAGCGCACTTTTTCGGTTGCGCTTAGATGATGATCGTCGTGATCGTATGGCAGAATAAATGATGCTCTCAAAATTGCTCCAGAGTCGGGGATTTTTTTTGTTGCTTCTTCATTTAGTTTTTAAAAGAATAGAGTAAAGTGGAGCTAAACTATGACCTTGTTTCTCACCATCCATCCATTCATTCATCCTGGTAAGGTGCATTATTAATCAAATCTCTATCGGTTTTTCTGTATATTGATTAATATTAATCGCATCAGGCGGAAAGTCGTGCAGTAATCAATTCCCAACAGAATGTTCCTTCCCATGTCGAACAGCAAACAGTCGCGCTCAGTTTTGCTAATTTCGAGATCTCGAACTGAACCGCTTTTGAATAATCATAATTCAACATTTTATTACTGGCTTCCACATTTATGAACACACATCTATAACTGCAGCAATTGTTTTTCAATGGAAAATCAATTTTTAATACAAATCGATCGGGAGGATCGCGTAGCGCTCTGTTGCAGTGCGATCGCGCAGCTTCTTGCATATGTATGAACATTAGTGATTATCTGCTCGATGATGGGTAAATCTGTCTAGTCTATCGTTTAATATTTATTTATTTATTTGATTAGTCGCTCTGGAACGAAAGCTAAATAAATACAAATAGAAATTAAAATGGTATTAATGCGACCACTTGTGTGTTTCTTATCGCCACGATCGCGGTGAGATCACTGCATTGATCAGTTGAAATTAAAATCAGGTGCATTTATATTTGAAAAAAAAAACCGACCAAGAAAAAGTGACATGAAAAATGTGCACTATCAAATGTAATCAATTAAGATCGTTTCACTTTTCGTGTGATCGCTGGTAAACAGATTTTAATGGTTCACTCTTTGTGTTAGTCCATCTCCATTCCATTTGATCAACAAATGCGGTTATTACAGTTGATCACAAACATGCATTTGATCTCTAAGCAAATACCGTCTAATAACAAATAATGTATTAAAATAATGGCACTCTTATAGTAGTACTACTATAAGGTGAAGAAGTAGGAAAAAGATCACTACTTATTGTGGACGATCCTTTTGAACTAAACCGATATTAGTTTTTTATTTTATTCTGCTTTAATAATACTAATACTAATTCTATTTATTAATGCCGACCGATCAAATATTTACCCAATCCAATTCCTTTGTACATCGAAAGTACATCAGGGAAATATAGATTGTGAATTGTTTACCTGTTTATTATGATCTTCAGTGAGCAGACAATATAATTGAGATAATATACAGATATTATAGACTCGGGCAAATGTGCTCTCTCTCAGAGTTAATTAACCGCGATCGTTTACGCCTCTTACGTAATTCGGTTTGACTTTTGTTTTTTTTTTCATATTCATTTAATCCAAGTGAGGTCAGCCTTTTTGCCCAGAATTCAATCTCTCGCCAAGATGATCATCGATCGCGATCGGAATTCGCTGAACTAATTTGTGACACATTTCTCACCCGGTTTTTTCATATTATTATTTCTTTGAACTGAAGCGATCGATCGCGATCTTCACGAGAACTGAACTCTGGACCAGTTATTAATATGCTAATTTATTTTCAAGCAATAATTAATTTTAATTTAAAACTCAATGATTTTTTAGAAGTCAAGTTTATTTTTGTAATCAATTAAAAAATATATAATTTAAAAAATCATTGGAAATGAAATGATCAGAACAGATTCATTCAACAAATGTTATAGAAAATTTTAGAACAAAACCATATTCAATTGGGTTGGATAGGTTCAATTTAGAAGAGGAAGCTTATTTGCTGGAAAAAAGGTTTACATAAATTTGAGTCAAATCGGGGGAGACAATATGCCCAGTGATTGATTTATTATAGCCTGTTATGGTCGCTGATGTCGTGGTCTGGTCTTGAGGTTGAAAGACGTCTAGTGGCAGACAAGATGATTGCGCTTAGACTCTCCACCGATCGATGCGGCGGCAGTCCAACAATTGATGGCCTGCACTGGCTTAGTTAAATCGTTCTCGCTAGATCGCAAACACTGTTGTTATGCAAAAAAAAAAAAAAAGATACGATTTTTACAAAACGCATTTGCCGTTTTATGGTTTGACAATAAAATAATGCTGCTGTTGATTCCCGGCTCCCAGGAACAGAAAACTTTGAGCCACAATGTGATGCTCTGGCCCCGGATCTATTCTGCAAAATAAGATTAAAGAGAAAGAGTAAGAGAGAGAGAGAGATGGTAGAAACATATCAAAGTCAAGATGAATTTCTATTACGGATTTATGGCACAATGAAATTGCTCGACCTGACTTTGGACTTTGAAGACGAGTCTCTGGGAAATTTACTTAGCAAGAATCAGGTGGAATGTTGAAAATTCCTCAAATATCTAGTTTTGCATTGTCTTTCACCTATCTCTTATTTTAATTCCCCTTAAAAGGAATTTCCTCTTCGATTCGAACCAAGTAAATTAGCTCGAAGTTCTTTTTCTTCAACTGTTGAGGATCAGTTTTGAGCTTTCATTTATCAACTTCAAACGATTGGTACTTTTGCGTTGATGAGTCAATTTATTTATGATAACATGAGTAATTACCTGGAGAGCTTCATTATATGATCGAGCCACCACCAAAGTGCAGATAGAATCTATAAAGATAAAAAATGTCTGAATGGCGGTTGTTTTGATTATTTGCTGCACTCGTCTCCTGTCCAGATTTGTGTTTGTCTACACATATATCTCTCTTCTATCTATATATATTTCTGAGATTAATGGCAAAACGCAACAAATTGAGCTGAAAAGGGAAAATTGTTTTGTCAATCAACTTAATGACGGAATTAAACATTGATTGGAAATTCTGATGAGACCGTTTAACAATTTCAAGTGATTTCCCTTAATTGTCCAACTGGAATAATTACAAGAAATTTATATTTATCATTTAATCATCGGGAGTGATTTTAATTTATTCAACAACAACATAAAAAAAATACAAAAAATATGAACAGAAAAAAAGACAAAATAATGATAAAAGAACAAGACCTCGAATTGGCACAGTTTTCTCCGCTGTCTTTTTTTCTCATCTTTCTTCTGACCAAAAATAAATCTCTCACTTTAACCACCGTTAAAGTCACTTAATAATTACACGGCTGAAACTTTTAATCATTTCGCAAACGCGACTTTATTAATGCACCTCAATCGCCATCGATCGATGCTCAGTATTTATTATGATCATGACGATGATTGAAACTTTTCACTTTTTATGTATTAATTTCGAGCTCAATTTCGGCCCGATCGATGCTCGATTAACGTCAATATAGTACAAGAGACTTTAAATACAACAATAAAAAAAACACAGAGAAGAAAATTGTCGATCACGATCGCTCTGGGTGGGGTGACCCGTAATTGAATTAAATGGACAATTTATTGCCAAACCGGCTGCGATCGTACATTTTCTATATACCTCAGAAGAGGAGTAGGAGGTGGAGAAGAGTTTCCCAAATATAATAATATTTTCTGCACCATAAACTGGACATGCAGCCTATCTCTCGATCACCAACCATCATCCATCACACTCGGCGAGAGAGCACTCTAATTTCCGATCTAGTCATTCTAGTCTGTCGCTCCGTAATTGCCCGGCATTCAAATCGTGGGAAAATTCGATCGCGCTCGATCGCGAAAGCGCCAAAAGTAATAGTTTTATTTTCTCCATACACCTATCTATCTCTAATAATAATAAAACACACAGGCACACACAGCTGTTAATGTTATTATAATCCGTAGTGTTCGGGATGGAAATTGAAATAAATAAACTTTTAATTGGTGTGAGTAGGTGTAAAGTACGATCGCATTGCGTGGGCGGAAAAAGAACTTTATATCGATCGTTCGATTGAGGATCGCTTCAATTCTTTTTCGCAGTTGTTATTATTACAGTTGAAGATCGCTTAACCTGAGCTTTTCGATTTATCGGGGTCACGGAATCGTTACGTATTTGATGGACGATGGCGCGCCTCTTTCAGGCCCAAATCGCGCGCACCAGTATGTTTCCTCTTTCTCCACCTTTTTTTTCATTTAAAAAGAAAAATACATATCAAAAGACGGCGAATGAGAAGACGAACAACAACAATACAGATCGTGTTGCTGATCGTGTTATATCATCATTATAAGTCGCTCTGGATGTGAAATTTAATTGAATCGATCGAAAAGTGGTGATCTTTTTCTTTCGCTCTTACTAATGATACTCTATTTTCGTTGTTTTATGCCTTCGTGGATCAGTTTTTCACAGGAAGGAGCGTTCACTCTCCCATATTATTAGTCATCTTTATGATCTCAACCAACCTACCAACCTTAAATAATCCCACAGCTTAAAATATAAAACACAAGACGATCAGAAACCTGGTCAACAAAACTAAGGCAGATTTATAATCGTGATGTTCTATAAACATCTTCTCAATAGACTTTGTTTTTTTTTTATTTTAAGGTATTATTTAAATCTCACTTTTGCGGTGATATTTTAATTTTTTACAAATTAATTTGCTTTCTTGTCAATAGTCTAGTCTAGTGTAGAACTTATATTATTAGTCATCCTGAAACTGTTCATGATCTCAACCAACCTTAAAAATCCCACAACTTATCCTAATAAGCAAAAAACTGAAAAACTATTAAACGAAACTAAATCAGCTAATATGTAATAATAATCGTGATGTTCTATAAACGGATCGTCAAATTGGAATCGTAAAATCGTTAATGCACTTGCAAAGGCATCCAAAATGGCCTTACATATCGGAACAAATAAAATGGCCATGAAACGCTACAGAGACAATCATTTTCCATTAGGTTCAGCAATTTATGGAGCAGTCTGAGATTCTTAGATTAGAGTTGATCTTCCTAAGAGACGAAGAGTCGAGAGACCCGTTAAACATTTATGATCGAGTGACGATCCCCTTTAAATTAACCAGGATTTTTTCTCTAAATCCAAATGATTGCCTCCAATTAATCCTAGTGATTGGGAACTGATGAAGAAGAAGAGATAACCTCCTAATCAATAGAAAGCCCCTCTTCCGTACTTCTCTCTCGCGCGATGATGAAGAAGAAAAAAACGATTGATCGTTTAGTTTTATTGCCATCATCGACCATTTTCGGGGCCATTAATCCAATTTGTTGACCGTATTTCAGATAAAACAAAATAAAAAGCACCGTCCAATTGACAACATTTCAATAACCACCCAAAACAAAAAAAAAAAAAGAAAAGAGGCGAGAGACACGAATTTCAGATGATCGAGAAACAAAATCGAAGATCACTAAATAAACAAAACGATCCCATATCTCGGTCTCGTCTCGAGTCCACAAGAAGGAGTAGGTGTAGCTCTGGTCGTAACAATCACGCTTCTCTGTTGTTATAATTACGAATGTCATAAACATTTCAAAGTGGTTTTTGTCTGGGTGTCTGCGAGATCGTCAAAAATTCAAATTTAAAATGTAACAAAGCACATATTTCACACACAGGTTCAACGATTTATTTTCCATATTTTACGACTGATTTACTTGTTGACCACAATGTGAGAAATCTGAAAATTATTTAAATCATTTCTCTCCAACAAGAAGGTGATCGTAAATTTTAAAAATAAAAAAACGTATATAAAACAAAATTCCAAATATTTGGAACGAACTGAATTTGGACTGCGCAAAGTTACCTGTATTTAAAGAGGTTGATATGGAAAAAGCTCACTCACTCCATCAAATCGAGCCAAAATGAATTATTCATAATCGGCCCGTTGTCGTGCTGCTCCTCTTGTGCCGTCCATCATCTCCCCCTGATGAATGCAGCAGCTCCCAAAAACTCGAGCTGGATGAATGATGTTTCGACAAAACTGCTCAAATATTTGGAATCACATCACACACGCCAGCCAAGAACTTGGAAAACTGTGCGTGGAATCTTGACGATCTGGTGACAATTCGGTATTTGAAGATCACACTCTGTTTGCAATTGGTCCAGCCCGGCCATTTCTTCGCTCCATTTCGTGTTTACCTGTGAAAAGTAAACGATATTTGTTTTTCGGTGAACCCAGAAACCACCAACAGTCAAGATCCCTCAATTCTCAGGCTGGACAGTATCGTACAAAAGGAGTTTTGTGTAATGAAAAATTTCAAGTTTTATAAGGAATCAAGTCGAAATGATTCTACTTTAAATCTACTTTAATTCTACTTTAATAGTAATTTATACAACTAGGTCGATAAATTCAGCATTATTACATACTACACCTTTTCCGTTGCATTTTGGATTTTGTTCCATTGCATTTGGGATTTTAAAGGTAAAGAGCCGCTCACTATGTAAATTGCAATGAAACAAAACTCAAATTTCAATGAAACAAAATCCAAATTGCATTGAAAAAAGTGTAGCGTTTAGGGCACTACTTGCTTATTAATGCCAATCAGCTGTGATTTACAGAAGACTTTATGCAAATCAACCCAAAAAATTTTGCACAAAAAATTAACTTCTACATATTTTTTGAGAATCTGTCACTTTAATTAAAAATGAAAGGCACTAGTATGGTTTTTGGAAATGATGTGGTAAGTACTTCTTAAATAGAAAATTACTTATATGTAATCAAGACACACTCGGGAGCTATATCTAAAAAACATAAAAAGAGCTACTCTGCAATCGATTATTGGTCTTACGGCGTCGATTATTAACCTCTCTACCATGTCATCTCTTCCTGATTCGTCCACTGATGGAATGATTCTGGACCTTAGTAGGATGTTGTAAGAGCTGCTCTGTTATAGTCCAGGTTTCTATTGGATAGTTTGAGGATAGGTATGGGATTGTGTCCGACTGGGGATTGTATGAATGTCTTCTCTTGACAGTATTTTAATCGTCATAAATCCTTAGAGTACAAAGTTAACTAACTTGGCTAAAATATTATAAAATTCGTTATTAACCTCTAAGATTATCGAAAATACTTTTGCTCGGTACTGTACCTAGTACTAGTAGTATGAATGTTCCAGCAAATACTACTTGACAACAACAATAAAATCAAGTGCCAAATCGGGCCAGGGAGGCAGATGAACAAGAAGACTGACTAAAACAGTTGGCTCGGCCCGGCAGAGAGAGAGATGAAAAATGGAAAAAAATTACCGAAGAAGTGGACGGATCGTGAACAATTGAATTAATTTATTAACATACATGAGACTGGCGTACATTTTTCAGATCGACAGCTTTGACGGACAAGTTTAAATATGAAATGTGGTATACATTTTTTCGGGTCTTGAGCAAACACTATCTGCCTTGTCATGCTGGTGTTTTTCAGAGCCAGGAAATGTTAGTCTCGAGCACCATCAAATCGTCGTCGTGATTTGATGAGACCAATATGTTGAGCCATTGTTTCCGAAGCCGTAAAGAGATTCAGGGCCATCAGTGAGCTGCATCTAACAGGTGGCTCTTTGTACACTAGTTTAGTTACTTTTAGAACAGTTCTCCGCATAAAGAACGTATATCCCGAAGGTCATCTTTTGTTGAATTAAAATAATCCATTCTATTTTAAGAAGCTAATAATTAATCTTACCCTTCTTGAATAGGGTATTATAATTTATTTATTTCATTCTATTTTTACTGAATTAATTAGAAAAACTCAAACAACTTGATTCTAAAGAAACAACGCATTTTACTTGGTTTATTGGAATTTTTCAGATTTTTTAAATTTTTAATGTATTTTATTCAAAAGTAATAACGAATTTATTCTTGTTTTCCAATTCTATTAATATTTAGTATCAATTCATAGCCAATTTCTTTTTAATGATTTAATATCCTAATACTTGAAAACTATGAACATTACGTTAAATTTTTTTCTTTTAAGCTTAAATGGTGAATGGATAATCTGCACCAAAAGCATAATTCTCATTGGAAGACGACAAGGCTTATATGTTCAATTATCAGACTAGCAAAATATAATTATTTCTCTATTGAATCTAATGATTGATTTAAATTAGTTTGAACTTTGGCCGAGTGTTCTCATGCGCAAACATACATTTTTGGAAACGAATGTTTTCCAAGAATTTATTATTGAACAAGATTGTCTAAATTTGAATGAAAAACTCCAAATTTTATGATTAAAGTTCAAAGATATTTGTTAGTTTTAATTGGAATGTTGTGGAACACGCTCGGGGATTATAGCTTATATCATTGTAACGAATCACCTGAGGTCATACGCTCCTCCTCGTATATTGCCCAAGATCTCCCTCTCTATCACAATTGCTGGCCCTAACTAATTTGTTGGTATAAAAACATATAATATTTCAATTTGACTTATTAAAATGGAATAGGAAAAAGTGTTCAATAGGACCGCTAATTAGCACCGCACTCTTGGACAGTATAGGTCTGTACACTTTAGAGGATAGGTTGTTAATAATATGGATAATTAGTATGAATACCACCTATTTGTAACCTTATTGATGAAGATATATTGCGAGGAATTTTCTTACTGTACTGATACTCCTTTGTTGGAATATAAATAATACAATTTATTATTCAACAATTTGGCATTACATGCTATTAATTACTAGAAACCAATTGACTAAGCAATGAATATAACTCTACGAAAATATGTTTAAATAACTTCTTATCTAAGTAAATATCGAGAATGTCAAAAGCATATGGCCATTTTAAAACCCCTAGGATGACTTTAAATGATCGGTTTTCTAAGATATACAACTAAAAAATCACCCTTATATTTATCGTAAAGGGGTGATGATAGAAGCTCGTTGACTGCTCCAAAAATCCAGATATAATTGAAATTATAAAGTTCCAAGACAGTTATTGAGCATCGTTTATCGAAAGATTTAATTTTTAAACCTTATTAGTACTTCTTATATGGAATAATATCAATCAATATAAAACTACTAATAGAATCCTAAAATGGTATACCTAGAATTCTACAAGGATAAAACCAATAACTTAATATAACACCCAATAATTCCCTGTGCGGATTTAATTCCGCTATAAGAATAGTACAAATTAAACAAATCGGATTAAATGATTCCTCTATTATTCAGCTGGGTTCATTCCTATAGCCCGTTTTCACGGTCCCCATTGTGACTTAATCCACAAGTCCTCAATTACAAATTATAATAATCCCATTTTCCATTTCGTCTGGCCAACAACAGCCAAAGAAGCAACAATGCCTTAAAATCAACAGCTCAAATTAGAAGACGACGCGCTCTTAATCCCAAACGAATCATTCAGCACACGTATTACTCGATCCACATTCAATGATCGTCTTTCTCTCCAGTACTTTGCTTTTTTGTTGTAAAACTCTTGTAAATAAAAGCTTCTCACAATCCGCGTTACATTGTGATTAAAATTACAAATTGCTCACTGATTGTTACTCATCTTTTTTTCTCGTTTTTTTTTCATTCCACTTTCAGAGATGAACCAGACGTGTAAGGTGTGCGGGGAGCCCGCTGCTGGTTTCCACTTTGGTGCTTTTACCTGTGAGGGATGCAAAGTAAGTGCCATGACATATTTTTTATTATATATATTAGAGGTAAAATATAAAAGACATTGAGTTATAACTAATGAATGTAATAGAGTATTTAAAAATAAAAAGTTAGTTCAATCAAATAGGTCAACCTTAGAATTTGAAAGTCATGAAAATAATTTTTAATTGTTTAGTTTACTGATAGCTTCTTTAAAAATTAACTATTTTAGAAGAGCGTATACTAATTTCTGTTACCTATTACAAAACAAGTGATTGAGCGAACGAGTATAGTTTATTTAAACACAAAATAAAGAAAGGAAAGTATATCTTTCCTATGTCAAGTATGATAAATGACCCCAAGATACAGAAATTAAAAATAACTGTTATCATCACATACTTAAAGAAAAGAAATAAGAATACAAAATTGTTAGATGTGGGGTAAAAACGGAAAATTCATAAAGCTTTGTATTAAATACGGTCGATAAGCTTTATTAAACACTTTTATTTTAAAAAATCTATGTTTAATGAGGTCTTATTTTTATGTACTGTATTTTAATCTTTTATCTGAAAACTGCACAACATTCTGGTTTAACGCACCCATGATTTCTTAATATTTCTGGAACCACATGTCGCAGGAACTTTAAATTACGTCCTTAACTATACTATTTAAGTTTTTAGATCAATAAATTCTCTATACATCGTTTTGACATTGATCGCGACTGGTTGAGAATCCTAAGCGCTATGAATCTATTCCAAAATTTCAGCAAAATTATAATATTAAACAAGTATAAGGCAAAATTAAGCAGAATAATCATTTTCGTTTTTTTAGTGCTAACCATTGAAAAAAATGCGTTTTTCCGTTTTTTCGCAAACCTATTAAAGTACTTGCTTTTATTTGTGACATACAATTATGAGTTGTCAAGAGTAATATTGTGTGGTTAAGTTGAAGTTACTGCGAAATCTACCTTTAGAGATATGAAGGAATCGAGCGTGCGTGTATATAGCTAACTCGCCCTGTATTTACTAAAAAAGATATTCAAAATTGGAACAGTTAAGTCTTGGTTCTTGGATTAACCAGTGTTCTGAATAAGATATAATTTCATACTCCAGCAACTCCTCAATGGAATCGAAAATGGAGTTTGAGCCTCCGCAAGTAAAGGAAAATAAGTTTAATTTTAAACCTACGTTAACGTAATTACTAATGTTTGGATTCGAAGAGGCGATCGTTTCCGGTAGAATTGGGGGCTCCAGTCATTGGACGCCCTGCATATGAAAATAGTAGTAGTATTTATTTAAAGATACTCGTAATTTATATGGGTTCCTTCAATTGTCAAAGGAAAGGTTATTATGCCAAAACGAATGGCTAGTTTGTAATCAAAGTTTGCCAAATTTTGATGCTGATCTTCAAGGCTTCTAGTCAAATAAATCAATTACTAGTGGAGATGCCATGTGTCCACGTGCTTGATATTTAAAAGAGAATTTTGCGCAATTACTAAAACTTATTCCAAATGTTTTTTTTTATACAATCTGATTAAAAGCTGTTTTAAAGGCACTTGAACTTATAAAGATTTTATTATTACCTACTGCAAAAAACTACATTCAAGTAATATAAAATAAAACGATTGAAAGGGTTATTCCACATTCATTTATAACCTTGTTATGCTATTTTGTAATTGTACAGAGCTTTATAATATCGATTACAAACACCTTAAATTTAATAGCAGATATAACCTTTGTTTTCACATTTAAAGCGGAACTGAGTATGAGAAAATGTAATGCTTTTAATGGTTATTTGTTTCAAGCATATTTTAAATGATTTTCAAATGGTTAAAAGTTAAATGACCCCATTCAATAATAAGATTCTCGAATTTCAACCTATAAATAGTATTTAGATTTTACATTATTAGTGCAAAAGTTAAAAACCTGTTCATTATACAACTAGTACCTTAACGAGATCCCTGTCAAAAGATATTATAAGATTGCAATATCAATTTTTCCAATCTCCTCTTTTCGGCAAAGACCTTTAATTCACTTCTGGAAGATAATAATTTCCCTTTGTCCATAACTCATCTCTTTATTTATTATCTCTTTTCTCTCTGACAGTCGTTTTTCGGGCGCTCATTCAACAATGTCACCTCGATTTCGGACTGCAAAAACAATGGCGAGTGCGTGATCAACAAGAAGAACAGGACGGCGTGCAAAGCGTGCCGGCTGCGGAAGTGCCTGATGGTGGGCATGTCCAAAAGTGGAAGTCGTTATGGGCGTCGCTCGAACTGGTTCAAGATACATTGTCTCCTTCAGGAGCAACAGCAGCAACAACAGAGTTCAGGACAGTCTGGAAGCCCCGTCAACTTCAATCCCACTTTCGCTTTATCGATGCTGAAACACAGCTCTTACAAGGACAGTTTCTCCCCCATGTCGGATAGCATGATGGATTGCGATGACCAGAAGCGAGGTGTATCTCCTGCTCTAAGCTCACCAGCGAATAGTTTAATTTCAGACAGTGGAAGTGCTGATTACTTGATGAAAAAGTACAAAAGCCCCTCAACCAGTGACTTTTTACCGTTCGGATTTCCCAATTTACCTTTGATGCCTCCTCCGCATTTGTTTTTCCCGCATCCGTACCAGTATCAAGAGCTCTTGAAGAGCCAACAGTTACACCAGCAGAGTCACCTGTTTAATCGCGATCCATTGTCCAAGCAGCACTTTATCGAGGCACTTTTAAGCAAAAAAGAGACAACGACGACAACGACTAGTGACGAAAAGAGCCGAACTTTACAATCTAGTGTTAAAAGTGATCATTTGGAGCAGCGTCAAAATTTGGATGACGACGAAGAAGATGCTCTTATGGACAATAGTCTCGATGTGGATGGTGATGATGATGAAAATGATGACCATGTCGAGGAGGATCTCCAAAAGTGCGATTCAATTCGAAAAGCGGAGGAAAGTTCAAACAATTCGCCACTCGACCACCAATTACTCGACGAGCCATTGGACTTGAGTGTCTCGAAGAATGGCGATACTACTGCCATTAGCAGCAGCCAAACAAAACCACCAACTACCAGCGGATCTCCGCACCTTTACAGCAACTGTAACTACCAAAAGTCGTCGTCGTCGTCATCGGCGTCCCACCAAGAAGAAGAAAAAAATCGTGAAGACGATGAAGAAATTGTCGAAAAAGAAGACAAATTCGAGGCGAAAAAGAGAAGGAAGGAGGAGCGGGAGGAGGAGGAAGCAGAGTCTGGACCTGAAATTGAGACCAGCAACAACGGGCCACATTGTCTGGGCCAGCAGCAGAAGCAACAATCGGCCTTCTTCGAGTACTTTAAAAAGACGTTTGTGGGGGAAAATCAATTCCTGAAAATAAAGAACAATGAAATTTATTCATTTTAAAACGTAATAAAGATGTTGTTTTATTTCTATTTTTTCTACATCTTTTCGTTGCTGTTGTTGTTGTTATTTTCGGTAATTTGGTATCAAAATATTTGTGCTACCACTTCTCATCCAATTTAATGATTTGATCGCTTCCGTTTGACGATACTTCGATCTAAAGTCTACATCAATGTTAAATACACACAGTGCGAGAGGAGAAAAAACAGAATCGAGAGAAAAAAAACTAAAGACGCCCGTGTGACATTAAAACAGAGCCAAATAATTATAGCAAAACAATGAAATTATTATTGTTCCGAGAAAGAAGTTAATTGATTCTTTGTATCCCAAAGCACAGACAACACAGAACTTCAACAGGTGAGGTTAAAGACGACGAAGAAGAAGCGACCGACGACAGGTAACGTAATTTCCTTCTTCAGTCAAATGTCCAAATTTTATCTGCAGGTCTCTTTTTTTGGTCACTGAACTGTCGTCGTGAGAAGAAGAGAAATCAAAGCTCTTTGTCAATCACCAATTAGATTTATTACACCGGATTTATTTCTTTCCAACTAAATCGTAACATTTCATAGGAAATGATTTGATTTTCTATTTAATTTAGATCAATTAAAAATATTGGTTTAATTCTAATTTAATTACATAGCATTAGAAATTATTTATTGCAACCCCAGCTAGAAAAGTAAGTTATTTTGTTTGATAGCAGCGTAATATTTTCCCTTTTCCAATAATAAAAATTTGGAGTATAGTACATAATCTTCAAATTTGGGCTCAAAATCAAGTTTTTTAAATAAGATTAATTGATCGGCAAATACATTCTTCTTTGTTGACATTAGAGCTCTGTTCGGGCATCAGGCTCCTCTAAACTTGCTTTCCAGGTCCTACTGGATGCAAAAGGAATACACTCTTTCCAAATGATTCATCGTAGAAATTTTCCTCTTCTTCGTCATTCTTTTCCTTGCTTGGTGAATGTACATTACCGAGATTGATATTAAAGAATTTCAAAGGCATATTCTTCAATATCAATAATACACCTTATGACACACATCCTAGTGTTAATATCCTTAAAGTCTAGTACATTTAGTTTTAGCTTTATCCCAATAAGGAGACCAGTTTCCAGGAGGTGATTATTCTTATTGCAGCTTTAGAGCGCAATGAAATCGACTCGGTACTTTTTACCGATTGGTTCTAGTATCCTTAAGCCCCTAATTTTATACCGTGTCCTTTTAAAACGTGTTATGTAAAGATTCTTAAATCATCTTCCATCGATATTCCGCTCCGTATAATATTTAAAGCTTTCGTAATAATAGATCTTTTCCAAAAAACAAGAATTAGCCAGAATCTGACAGTTAAGACACTAGAAACTGGGATGATCAGAAGAACTTGTCCTTAACAGTCACAGCCTACCCTATAAGTTCCAGGCCAGTATTCCAGTCATTTGATTGATTGATATTTGCATTGATTACGTAAAACAAATTGGTTGGACAGTTCAACAGTTGTTGAATCATCTTTGAAGAAGATAATTGCAAGAAATATACTAATAGTACTATAATGTTGATTTAATTATATAGTTATTAAATATGGTCTATATATACAAAAAATTAATACTGGCTTGAAAGTCTAAAGAAGTTAAATCACAAGATCATGATGCTCACTTCTGATAACCTCTATGAAAAATAACTCGGTCATGAAACGTTTCTTAAACATTGCTTTGGTTTTGTTATTTGTGTTGTTTTGAATGTGTTTTTTTTTTAAAATAAATGTCGTGGAAATCTATTCCTATTTTAGCCATAATAAGTAAATCATTATACTTAACAAAAAATGTTCGTAACAGTTGCACTTAATAAATAATTGAGATCCAATAACACGGTTAGTCTAAACCTGCAGCGAACAGACATGTTAAGGAAGGAGATGCTTTTGAGCAACCAGTTTTAGATTTTCCGAGCTCCAAATGCGTCAATTCTACTCATACTCGTAAGCCTAGTTTACGTGGTGAAAATGGACCTAATCATTACAAAAAATTTTGTTCGATTTGATTTTAAAAAATTTCATAAAAAGGATATTGTCCTACAAGAGTCATGCTGAGGGATATTTGCCTGATGTATCAAAAAAATCATAGCCCTTAATAAAAAAAATAATAAAATAAACTATTCCCACGACATTCACGACGGAACTAGGGGACTTTATAGGGGTAGTCTTAACCTCAACCAACGGGTGTTAGACTTTACGTGACTGTGTATTTTTCCGGTTGTAAGCGAATCCAGTCAATCCGCCCATTTTATTTATTTGTTTGCGCAATTACTTATTTTATAATTCGCTATGAATATTATTTCGCAATGTTATTGATATACACAAATGGAAACTTTTTTGCGCTAGAAAAATATCCGCCCGGGATTTGATCCCACGACCTCGAGGAGGATGTCCAGGGTGCAAACCACTAGGACACAATGGGAGATAAGCCCTAGCTTTCATATTTTAAAAATCAACACATTAATAGTTTAAGTTTTATAACTTACCTTTTGAATTACTTAAAAAATTGCTTTTATTTTGGGACAACCTTTATTTTTATGGAATAAAATAATAAAGAATTCTATTAAAAATAACTATTAAAACATTTGTCAAAACCTGTTTTGAATTGTCATATTTCAATATTGAGTGCAAAACAAAATTACCTATAACAAATGTTACGTTATCATAAATTATTTTGTTTATTCTTAGCATGAACACTTTTACATTTTGCATTTATAAATAAAACTGAACATTTTCCTGTTTTAATGGACCATAAGTATTTATTCTGTAAGTTTTGCCTTAACATTGATATAATAAAATTAAACATTACCTGTGGTATAAAGTAAGAGTAAAATACAAGCTGTGACAATTCTCTTTCTAGCACTACTAATTTATACTGAACAATAATCATAAAAAGTTAAATATTAAACATATTTATAGGGTCATAGATAACATGAACAAATAGCCAATTGAATTTGCATTTAAACAAGTAGAAACATAATACTTTCAATTAAATTTCAGTTTAGAAAACCGAAATTTACTGTTATGGAGCTGGCAATAAATAGTTATCTGGACCATTGAGCCATTACGATATTGCTGTCATTATCGATAAAATTAATCAGCATTTGAGAAAATACATTGGTTTTCTTCCCGAGAAACAATAAGTCAGATTGAACTGAATAGTTTTTAACCCTAACTTAACCAATAGATAAATTTAGTTCAAATTTGTAGATTAAATTTAAGTTAACTATTTAAGATTTTAACTGACGTCGTTTTTGTAAATTAAAAATTGTAAGAATGAATTTCGTTTTCCAAACCAGTTCAAAGCGATTTTTTAAACAAAGCCTAATAAAGTCGAGAGTTTTTTTATGGTATTGTTTTTTTCGCAATGGTTTTTTATTTGTATAATCTGTAATTTGTTGTCGTGTCATGATAAACTCATTGTAAAATGGGTGATTTTCTTTATAAATAAATGGAAATTAACCTAATTTAAAATGTATGTAGGGTAGTCTGTTCGGAAAAGAAGTAAATTATTAATTGGTAAATTAGTATGTTGGGCGCAGAACCACCCCCGAGATGGTGGTCCTTATTCATAAACAAGTATAAGAATAAGATAATTGTATCGATGCCCGATATCGTATCAGCGGGTGTATGGCCATACACCCTCCTCTTATATCGCCCTAGCTCTCCCTGTCTATCGCAGTAGATGTCCCTAGCTAAATTGTTCCTATCGATACAGACCTTTATTGTAATGATTCTCTGAGTGATCATCAGAAGGATTGGGATGGAATAGGCTAACAGCTTTGATTGGATCCGCCATTCAGCACCACACAGGGACAGTAGGAATCGCACTAGATTCTTCAAATGAGAGGTTTGTTTTTTGTTAAGTACAGTTAGTTTGAATTGTCAATTAATTTCGGACTTTACAATTCATGTAAAAATGTTGTGACGATGTTTTCTCCCTACACTAATAGCACTTGTTCGAAATTAGGATATAGCTTATCCTGCTCTTCATTTCATATTTTAACGACACTGACTATTAATTACGGAGAAATAAAGTTCCGGCACTGCATCATAAATTAGATCCCTCAAAAACATCGTAAAAATAATAAGTCTAGTTATAATTATTATTTAAAATTACATATAAATTATTTATTTTAAATGTTTTCAAAGAAATTTCTGTTCTTTAATCTTTTATTATTTAATTTTCTTATTAATTTAAATATTACTTTACGGGCAGTTGTAACAAATAAATAAAACATATAAAACTGTTGTAAACAAATCAAATAATAGTCAAGGTCATATTACATATTAAAATCCTTATATCTTATGAAAAGATTATTTTCTAGTTTGAATACCACTTTAAGAATACATGACCGTTAATAGAAGACCGTGTTATTTTTAAAACAATTTAATATAAAAAAGATAAATGTTTTGATCTATGCAGATTTTGTATATTCCATAAATAGGCAATTATTTTATACCTGGCTTTTTTAAGATATGGAAAATAAGAGTAATTCGGAATAATTAAAATTGTACAAATTACAATAAATCTCTTTTTATACAAATAAATGTTGTGGTTAGTTTTATTTCAAAATTTAAACAATGAAATTTTCAATATTAAACAGATACTCGTCTATTTCTTGTAATATTCTTTACTATGGTATTTACAGAAAATCACTTGTGCTTTAATTTCCTTTATTTTTTTCATTTATTGCTACTTTCATAGCCTAAAAAATTCTCTTTAGATTAAAACTAATCAATTTATTATAAATGCATTTTTAAATTCTTCTTTACAATTGGGTTAGCAAGGGTTAGTATTGTTGGCCTGGATTTATGAAAATTGCATTCGGCAATAACGATTATCTGTAGATCGGTCGTTGAGGAGATGGCATAAAATTTAATTGTTTGTACCATTATTTGGATATCTTAATTCATTGTGCCATCAATTTTAGACCAAGACGTAAAAGCGGAGTTGCACCGAGAACTGGCAATTAGCCATAAATTGATAGCGACCATTTAAAGGCCACTAATCCGAGGCCATCAATTTTATTCTGTATCTTCATCTCATCTCTCCGATGATGCCAAGACTATATATTGCGATCAATGGCCAATTTTCTCGCATTGCACAGATATAAAATATGATAACAATTTAATACTTATTCGAATAATTAATTTCGAAAAATAAAATTTAAATTAATTCGTTTTCTGCCATTCTTCATCGTTAATGTTGTAACCAATAAAGATAAAACTTTAAAAAGAAAGAGTTAATTAAAATTAATAACTTCTTTTTAATATAAGGATTTTAAACTATTTAATATTGCTTAATAGTTTCTTTGAAAACTGTATTACCAATTAAATATTATAAGTGATTTTTAAGGCCCCATAGACAAAGTGGTAACACTCTCGTCTGCCTCCTTGGAGGCCGTGGGTTCGATCCCTGGGCAGGTAGGATTGACTGGATCCTTTTTCAAACCGTTTTTGAAACCTAGTATCATCATATTTATTTTAACATTTTAAATAAAAGAAATTTGAATCTGATTTTATTGCTTATCATAGTGGGAAAGTCTTATTAAGTCTAATAATAATTTTGATCAACTAAGAACAAAAGTTTTACAAAATTTACAAATCAGAAATATTTCAGGAAATATAATAAAATAGATGATAAAACGCTACTTCGATTTTAACAGTAGGGGAAACATGGACAAAATGGCATAGTGGGTGTTTTTGGATTTAGGTTGTTTCTAGATCGCATGTGACTGAGCTATCTTGTGACCCAATTGGCTTTAGCTAACCTACCAAAATTTGAACGCATTCAGTCAATGCGTCTTGGCGTCAGGGCCTTCAGAAGTTTTTCCAGCGAAATGAGTTTTTAAATTCATTCAGTTCTATTGAACATACTAGAAGAAGAATTTATTTTATCGTTCTAGCATTCATTGTTGCCTCAAATAAGATTTTCTAGAAATAGAATCATATTTTTATATTTTGAATGTTTTTTCTTGATCCACATTGAGTAGTCATTTTTACAAATGATAAGGCTTATGTGTAATAGCACCTTTGTTAGATCAGTTTAATAAGGATCCAGCCAATCCTACCCGCCTAAACCATGGGCCCATTGCCTCCAAGGAGGCAGTTGATTGCGTCACCACTTCGGCTATGAGGCGGACTCTATTTATAAACTTGTATTAAATTGTAATCAAATAAACTTTCATCAGCATATCTCAATTAAAAATACCATTGTCATAATTTGTAGTTAAAATAAAAAGTAACTCAATAATATTTCTTAATCAAAACTAAATTTTCAAAGTTATGATAGCAAATGATAGTGGATCATGTAATGATGGTAATTTAAAACAATAATTTGTATGTTCATTATATTCATATCAACAATGTTAAATAAAATTGATATTAATTCATTTAAAAGAAAAGTTCTTTATTCCGACTTAAATGTTTATTTTTTATTATTTCAGATGAAACGAATTTTTTATTAAATACTCGTAGACAAATAAATACTTCTTCTAAAATGTTAGTGATTTGATGAAATGTCTTATGTCATGAAATATAAAAGAAATCGAATTAGCATTAAGTTTCGCTATAATTTGGACAATTTTTCCTAATGTCTTGAGAGCACAAATAAGAGCAAGTCAATTTGATTAATTGGTTTAGTTCCGGAAGGTTTGATTGATTGAAGAGAGGGCTTGGACCAATCAACAGATCCGTCAATTTCTGTGACTAGTTCCGAGCAATTCCATTCATCTTCAGTTCGATTTAAAAGCCATTAAAATTCGCCAAATTGACCACATTTCCAGATTATACGATGAGAATTTCCATTCCCAGACTCATCTCTGGTCGCCTGATGATGATTCTCTGGGGCTCTGTGAATCCAATAATTGATTTTGAATAAAATGAAAACACAGAAAAAATGGTATAATTAAAGAACTTACCTGGGACTCGTTTAATGTTTGGTCATAAAACGATTTAATTACAAATAATTAACTCGAAATTCGATCAATTGATACGGAAGACTCCTGTTGATTTTGTCCATTGTCCATCGTTTTGTTCCCATAAATCGGATCCCCCCAGATTGTCCAGTCCGATTGAACTGCCATTTGGCTGCTGGCCCAAGATTCCGGGAAGCACTAAAGATGGAACTGTAACATAAGAAATCGGTTTTATTTCCCCTTTTCTCGCAACTATAAATCCGATCTTTAGACGACAATCGACGACGTCGACGACGAAATTCTAATTAAAATAATTAGAATAATAAAAAGTGGAGTATAGAGAAGGCGCGCTTTTCTCAGAGAAGAGCTCTCAATCTGGGGCCAAAAATCTGGACGATTCATCGGCAATCTCATTAGCCTTTGCCGATGATCTTTTTCTTTTCCCACCGCCGTCCATCCATCCATTCCAATTAATCTCTCGCAGCTCTTTGGATGCGCCAAAATTATATTCGCAAAAAGTCGTCGTATTTAATTTTCCAAATCCATCATCAATAAAATAAATAGCTCATTAATTTGATTAACCAAATCGACGGCAACAATCTCTGTTACTCGACTTTATTAAAATCGAAATGTTTTATTCGCCGCTTTTTAACTATATTTTTTTCTCGATGAGGAAAAGTTAGCGACTTGATATATTATTTGTTTTTGCATATATCAAAGTTATGACGTTTAATAGGATAACGATATATTTACCAATATTACAGAAATTATTTTTTTTTTTTTTACAAAATACCTAAAGTAAAACCATTAGAGGATTGATTTTAATAAAGCATTGTATTATTCAAAGAAGGACTTTAGAAAAGTTTTATAATTATTTTAAGGAAAAAACAACACAACTTTTATTAAAAATTTATTATTAATTGAAGTTAATAGTATTTTTGGAATAGTGAATGTAGGTAAGTGATTCTCTGGTCAATTAATGTAAGAACTGAGTGATAAATAAAACGAATGTAGGTATAAACTGTTATACAAAGTGTCATTATGACAAGAAGCAATTGTATTACTGCCTAATATATCATAACAGAAAAGGCAGTTTACTTAAAATGTATTTCTAATGATTATAATTTTAGTTTCAGGAAAAAGAGGAGAAAATGATAAAATAAATAGTCAAATTACTAAATAATAACCAGAAGATTCTGCTTTCTCCATCTTCCCATGGAATTAGAAAAGCAAAATTAAATATTGTGAGGGAGACAACAAATTCTTAATATTATTTTAGGATAATTTTTTAATTTTTGTGTTAATTTATTTCAAAATTCATAAAATTTCGTATAAAACACGGTCGATAAGCATTATTAAATACTTGGGCCTTCTTTACCGCACTCGCTTCGCTCTGGCTTCAACCAACCCTTGTGTTTAATAATGCCTTATCTTATCGACCTTGTTATTTAAATATGTAACAATTAATATCCTCTCTTTTTGTGGTTAGAAATATAATTCACAAATTTTAAGTTGAAATTTTGATTGGAAAATGAATATGCGATGAGCTGCTTTTTTAAAAATAATTTGTATGCAGATATAGATACATGTTAATTTATAAAATAAAAAAAAGTATATTATAGTATATTAAATAAAAAAAAAGATATTGTTAAATAAAAAAAAATATACGCATGACTTTTAAGCCTTAACGCTTATAGTGTCCCTATTAAAACTACTTTACAATTCTTAATATTTTAAATAAATTAAGAACTCTAATTTTGAAATGTTACTATGTCATGTTGGGAACAGCAATTGATCCATACTCGGGCTATAGTTCACATATATGTTCACTATATGTTCTTTCGTGTTTAAAATTTAAATTTTATTTAATTGTATATAATAGTAATTGTTTATGGGTGATAAGTGTAGTTTGAATTATTCTAAATAAGTGTTTGAAACAGAAAATAATCATTTATAAATGAAAAATCGGAAAAGGGTGTTAAGAATAGAATGAACTACGCCAACAGGAAGGAAATACCATCGAAAATTTAAGCAAAGTTCTACGAGCATGTTCACAAAATATATTTGGTCATGAAATCTTAATTAAATTGAGTTTTTATAATAACCCTTACTTGTTACATTTATTGAATAAATCGAGATTTCTCTTTTTTTCAATTTCATTTCAAAATTGACCAAATATACTATGGTTTTTTAAAGTTATTTTTCGACCTTTTTACCAGCAACTATTTTTGCCTGTTGACATCTGCTTATTAACAGACCCCTTCTCCTTCTCTTACACTCTAATAACAATGGACTCACTGGCCATCTGATGACCATCTCAATTAATCTGATGAAAAGCCAAAGGCAAAGATTTCTGCTGATCAGATGATCAGCCTTTTGGAATTAATCAAATAATGATTTTTACGGCTAAAAGTTTCAGTAGCTCTTGTTTGATTTGTTAATGTGCGTGATTCTTCTTCTTGTTTTGCGCTGTACATTTCTTCTTCTCGTCTCTTGGAAATGGTAATCAGTCATACTGACTCTGATAAAATCGCACCAGTGTGTGCGGATGTGAAATAATTAGCGCTTGGTGCGATCGCTGATGGACCTTTGTCGTCAATTGTGAATGACCCCATAAAACTGACGGGACTCCAAATGACCCATTCTAATGTCAAACGCGAACAATTGATCATTACCGATCGACAATTGATCGCCTCTGAACCGAATGGCATTCCATTCAGTTCCTCTCGTCCAGCAGGCGTTGCTCTGCACTCATTTCCACCAATCACACACTTATTTCACTTCAACGCCTTCGTCGCGATCGTCAAGCCAAGAGCCGGAGAGCTGCCAATTAAGAAGAATTCTTCTGCGATGGATGGCGAAAAGAAGAATTATTGGCAATTATCATGGCACTTTAACGAGATCAAATCAGGGACAAGGATTTGATGTGAAAAGTTCACAACACTTTTCAAATTATTTTATTTTCAATTAAGTAAAAATAATTGTAAAAAAGCTAATTTAAATAATGAATTCCTTCATTTATATTTTAATAAAAAATCTATTTTGTAAATTAATTAATACCTGTTAATGATTTATTTTAGAATTTGTGATTTATGCCTTTCAATCAACTTACATATCCTTGGAGCATCCGCTCTCACACTCTCGGATATAATGGATTATATCAGTTTTTATGCAACATTTGTTATTAAACTTTGTTTAACGAACTTTTTCCGAGATCGCTAAATGACAACGAACGGAACATCATTAATATCTTAGATTTCCTGATAAATGTGCCATTTAGATGTTTATAAAAACAAAATAACAAATACCACACACGTGCCTTTCGAAAGTATTCAAAAATATTCGCGTGTTTTCGAAAATATCGAACGTGACTTTTTGCGAAATATTTTTGGAACAAAGCCTAGTTAATGGTCTTAATCTCCATAAGAAACATATTTTTACAATGTGGTTTATTGATTATTTTAAAATTATTAAAGTTCAGATTTAAATTTTTAATTTAAGATCTAATTCTTCTAATTAGGGCTTTTGTAATTAAAATTAATTTATTAAAAGCGGTATATTTCTTGACAATGTAAACTACCATTCCCAATTTTCATCTTTCACAATTGTCTGATTTATATGTGTATGGAAATTATTTACTAGTGGTGCTCCAAATTATAAACATATCAGTTATTTGTGATGAAGAGGTGTAAAATCAGCTGTTCTTCAACGAGGAAATGATTGTGAAATATGAGCGGTTAGGCGAGTTTATTTCTGTCATTTTACGTGTAATTTTTAATAAAAATACTTTGCTTTTCTCATCCTAATATAGAAATATCCATTCTTCAAAAGTGTACAAATATTTCTTTCTAACCAAATGGTTTTACCCAATCAAAGTTTTTTTCAAAGGCCCTATCTATTCATTTGCCAATCTTTCACAATTGACAATTGAATATCAAGTCTATGAATCATTATTTGTTATGATCTGATTAGCATCATGATTATTGTATAGAGGTTATTTATTGCCAAATTTTTGACACCGAAACAAAACATACATACATTGAAGAAGATCATCGTTTTCACACTTTCATCTGTATCCATAAATTGTATAGCAGCAGATTACCAATATTAGAAAGATCCATTTATCTCTTCGATTCTGTGCACTCCATCCAAGCTTTGAAAACCTGTTTGAATTCGAACAAATAGTGTGGACCATAGCAGTTGTTCGAGAGTTGAGGCCAAGGATATTTGTTTTGTAAATGTATTATATTTTGAACGAGTATTAATCACAGAATGTTGTTAGTGAAAACGAGTAATGAAATTCGAAAGAAAAAATTACTGTGTGATCAGGGTTTCAACCTGCGATGGTTTCGAGCGAACAATGCTTTCGTTAAAGAATGGGTTCGCTCGAAACCATCACAGCCACTACGCCATCCTGGCCAAATATTAGTTATAGGCCTAAAACAAAACATTTTGTCTTTAGAATAAATTAAATAAATTTTTAAAATATTATTCACTCATTACAGATTGATATCCACAATCGATCTTTTTACAATCCTTTGGTAAAAGCACCGAAGAAGAGTATTATAAAAAATTGAAAAATACTAATTAATCTAAAATCTTTTACAAAGAAAATTTAAGAAATATCCGAATTTAGAAGACATTTCCAATTTTTTACAATAAGATAATTTTGTTTATAGATTTGAAATCCTTTATTGATTATTGTAAATTAGATGAAAAGATGAACTAATGAAATTATAATTAATTGCTCAAATCAAAATCTAATTTAAACAAATCCAATAATGGTTTATGAATGTTATTGAATTTGAAATTAGTGTCCATCATGAAAATACCCTGTAGAACAACTTCTTTTACTCGTAGTATAACAAAATAATTAAAAACGAACCACGGCACAAAAAATACACTTTTATTATCTTATAATAGGGTCATAATGCGGTTAAATTGTCTATTCCGAGGCAAATAAAAGTGGATGAGGCTGTGGAAGAAGAGCGGACCGGAAGATTAATAGAGATCAAGTGCACAGAGTTCGGAGGGCGGCGAAACTTGGTCTAAAGTTAAGATCTGTTTCGAACTCTTGGCTTAGAGACTCGTCCAAGTAACAGACTCTAAGCTGAAGAGAGAGAAAAGGAAAGAGAGAGATTGAATTGAACTGAACTGAACGTCTTTTACGTAGGTATGGTAACCTTTCTCATAACCCTCGATTCGCAGCTGTAATTAAAAATTCTCCATTTCTGGCGGGACACACCCAGTGTCTTTCCAACAGCTCTGCTCTCGGCGAAATGCCCGCCCGTGTTAAAGGCTTCACCAGAGCGACCGACTCTTCGACTGGGGGTTTTTGATACAGATTTCTGGGTGGCACAATTCGATGAGAAATAATTCAATTTCCAATTCCAAATTACATCCTTTTAGATGTAATTGTTGTTATTGGCCCGAGATTAATATCAATAAAAGTGTGTGCATGGGGAAAGACACATACAGATAGATTGTTAAGAAAATTATGGGAACGACTTTAAAAATACCTTTAAATTAAATTAATCACTATTTAACTAATATGTGCTATTAAGTGGATGATAAAAAAGCGAAAACAAATAGCCATGACAAGTCTAAGCCCGTTGGTTGAGGTTTAGACTTTCCAATTAATTACAGGAATTGAAAGGGTATTTTTTGTAATTTTAAAATAATAGAGTTTTGTGTCCAACAAAAATATATAATATAATGAACTAAATATAGATTTTAATTCTTAAGGACTTAATAGTATATGACTGAATAAAGGCTTAAGATCAATGAGAACATAACACTTTGGCTTACATTAGCTCCTTATGTTCCTCACAAAAATCGAAAAGGAAATTTTTACTAAAAACTGTTTTGAAATGTATCGTACAAAAATTGATTATAAGGTGTTGTTTAATCAAATTTGTATTGAATAAATTTCAATTTAATTATAGAAACTATAATATATGTCTTTTATAAAATAATAAATGAAGAACCTTTTAATTTCATGACATTTTTTAAATTACAATTGAATATATTTTACAAATTATCGAACTTTCTACGAATTCTTTAAATTTAAAAGAACAACAAATGTTTTAACTGTGGAAAACATTAAGTAACTCTTCAATTAAAAACTCAAAATTCAAAATTGTATCTGAAATTTATTAATAAATTTGATAATAAAAATTATTTTAACTTAGTTATATATACAATGAAGACCTAAACGCATTTCTTAAAAAGGATATTAAGTTTGTATGTTTTTCTGTTTAAAAAATTCATAATTCAATACAAATAATCAAATAATGGATTATTTACCAAAATATCTTTGTCAAAATCATTCACAATAATATGTCAAACGAAAAGATAAAAAAACATAAATATTTTTTCTACCATTATGACTCATCCGAAACGTGTCTGCATAATATTCAAAACAGTCTCTAGTTGGATAATAAACCCCAGAAACCCACTCACTATTAAAACCAATAGAAACAAACAAATAAACATGATGTAAACCTTATAAAATGATTTTAAAATTATAGTCTTTTCACATCGATTTTATCCATCTTCAACACATTTATGATTTATTTGTTTTATTCCCATTCATCGCGGAGAGTCTCTCGCTTGCAAAACCAGCATCGGGCGCGCGATTTATCGACTCGGTTCCGTGCACATTATCATCATCTGTGATGATTTGTGCCTGCCTGGCCAGATTAATGAACACCGATTATCCTTTCCATTCCGGTTAGCGATCCACAATGTCGAAGAAATAGAGTCATTAGGTGAAGAAAACACGGAAACATCAAGGAAGTCTCTTTTCGAAGAAAATGATCAGGAAAAAACCACAAAAAATTAATAACGGTTAGTTTGGACTTTATCTCTTTTTCCTGCTATAGGATTAATATCTTCATTAGGCTTTTTTTTATTATTTGCTTTATCCAGAAATATTTCTGTTTTGTTGTTATTTTTGTTAACCAGTTTTATCAAATTTGTGAAATATTTTAGAAATTAAAGTTATTTCATTATATTGCTTATATAATCATTTATTTCATTATCGAATTTAAAATAACTTTTAGAAACATTGATTATTACTTACTATATATTAAAAAGTTTCCTCAAAACATTATAAAATACGACAACATGGTTATTTTTGTTTCATTTTATTTAAAAGCTTGGACCTAGTGAAGAAGGACCACACCAAACCTGAGCAACGAAAACTCATTCAAAATTGATAGGTACGAGTTATTTCTTATCGTATATAGAGCAGACGACGGTGAATTGAATGATATTTTGTTTTGAATTTTTAAAACATATATAATATAGAAAAACGATACACTTATAAAAGTAAGCACAAAAGAGTTTCCATGTTCAAATTTCAAAATATAAATTTGGAAGAAAATGTTGCCAAATGTGTTATATTTTCCAAAAACGAGTAGATTTTATAGCCAGACTAAAAATCTTATGCTTTCCTATTACTATTCCACTGCTTTGATAGTTGCGCAGGGTTTTTTCCAAATCACTTATATAAATGGCGAAGAGTAATGGGCTCAATGGGCAAATAAAAAAGTATATCAAATCTAATGAGATCAATTTGCAGAATGAAAACCTTAAGCAAGGGTAATGGCCGATTATTTAAACTCTCATAAAATGAAAGAAATAGTATTCTATCCTGCATATTATACCTCCTCAAGACAAACTCCATTCATACTCATGGAGAAAAAAGTATGTATCATTGAGAAATTAATACACCAAATAATTATTTTAACAAAAGGGTCGATAAGATGATACATTATTAAGCACAAGAATTTTTAAAGTCACAATGGTAGCGAGTGTTTTACAGTAGGCCCTTTTGTAAAATAATGTTTATAGACCATGTTTTATACCAAATTTAGTGCATTCAAAACAAATTATTATAAATATTATTTTTAAAATTCAAATTCCATCACACACTTTGGGAGTGATAGAGAAAGAAATATATCTTGCATCTTCCTCATAAAGTAGTCGTAATTCATTCCAGATGTCCGACATATAATTCATTATTTAATTTAAAAGTATCCGTTAATATCGTACAAACTCCAATATAAAAATAACTTTCACTTAAATTTGCTCAATTCGACGGAGATCACACTTTAATGAAGAAAAAGCACTAGAGTTTTCAGGAATTCTTTAAATCACTTGTGTTGTAAAATTGAATTTACCATAAATTTAATTTAATTTTACCCGCCATTCAGTACCGCACACTAGGGCAATATAGGTCTATTCTAGACAATTTAAAATGAGGGTTTTGTTATTAGTTATATGTACAGTTATTTTGAATTGTTAGATAATTTCGGAATGCACAATCATGTAAAAATGTTGTAAGTGTGTTTTCTTCCCGCACTGTTAGCCTTTCCTGAAATTAGGCTTAGCTGATACAACTCATCACTAAAGTTCATACACCCTTTTTAATTTTTATGGTTTAAAAAAAACTTGTTTTTCTACCTTTTCCATCTACATTTTGTTAAAATAGTGTGTTCGAAAATAAACTCATATATCAATTAGAACAGTACGTTATGTATTTTTAAATAATTTTGTAATATTGTATTTCTAATAATTTTGAGTTATGAGACCTTAATCTAACTACGGTATCTTCTATATATACCAGAAATCATTCTTCTTATTTAAATCTTTACTTAGATAGTTAAGTTATGCTAGAACTTTCCCACGAAAGTACGGATATATCTCTATACAATTCATTCCGCATTACAGATGTCTCATAAATCAGTTTGGTAAAAAAAAATCGGCATTTGTCTTACAACATTAAACTGTATTGCGAATTGTTAAAAGTAGAACTTCTGGTGATTGGAAATTTGAAATTGGGCTTTAACTGCCTAATCCGCATTCGAACCATAAAATTGCTTTTATCTATATACGAATACTTTCTAGATGCAACTTGAAGGTGCTTCTGGAAGTGATCTCCGTCGAATCATGGGTGTTTTCTAGCAATTTCATGGTCATCCGATTATACATATATTTTCAATTTATGATTTATTTTTCAGACCTCTGGCAATTGTAGTTTTATACACGTTAAAAAATTTAAGGGCCATAAAAACGAAAAAGCCATGTCCAATGCAACAGCGCTTCTGTTGTTTTTCCTTCATTGTTATATAGAGGCTTTGGTCCAGCTCAAATGAGCACAGATTCCATCATCGGCATAGACCTAGAAGAGACAGAGAGAAAGAGAGAGAGAGAGAGAGAGAGAGACTGAACCGATGGGAAACAATCATTTCATTTTTACGAAATTAATTTCTGTTCCGTCTCCAGATGAGGAGAAGAGGAGCTTGACCACAGATGAAGACACTTCCCATGCCTCGGTTGTGCATGTTGTGTGTGCGCGTAGCTTGAACGATGAAGAAAAAGCCGTTATAATGGGAACCAAGGAATTACTTGAAAGTTAATTAAAAATCACTTCAAATCGATTATTAGTCGAACAATTTTTATGCCTCTCCTTGACCAACGTCGCACAATTTATAGTCATTTTGTTTCATTTAATAATTAATATCAATTCTCGAGTTTCCATTTTTATACAAAAACTCGAAATTGTCATATCCATAATAATGCCTTTTTATAATTATTAATAAAAAATTATTAAAAATTTTGATTATTCATAAATTTTTATTGCTTAGGTTATTATATTTTATTAATTGCATGTACATGCATTGATATATAAAAGAAAGGAAATAGTTTCCTTATACTTGCTATAACCAAATTTTTTAAAATTGTTAAAATTTGTTAAAATTGTTAAAATTTGTTAAAATTGCCTAATTTCTATAATGAATGTTGAAAATACATATTATTTATAACTATCAATTTTCTTGAATATTTACTTTAAAAGAATAATAACAATATTGACGATAATGTTAGATAAATTACATATATCTTAAAACTGTGATCAGGGGTCCAATCTTATATACCTAATTTACATCTTTGACATCCCTGTTAGCAATCTCGTCACCAATTGTACTCTTGCGGATGACAATACAGTACATCTACATTGCATAACGCAAAGCGGACAAAACCCTCCAGAAACACATAGATAAGATATCGGAGTGGTGTCTGGGTCTTAGCAAAGACAAATCCAAATATGTGACTTTTATTCTGAGATCCGGGAATATCTCAATCGTATTAATTTTTGCAAAGATTTTACCCAAACACGTGACTTACATTGGCGTCCATATAGACCACTTGGCACAAAATAGTGCAGACTAAGTTAGGTTTGAAGCTTCTTCAAACCTTTCAACCCTAAACATTTCCACCAGCCTTGCTATTCCATTGAAGGTAGTCATTTTCAAGGCCAAAGTCATGTCGGTCCTTTTATGCGCTTTGGAGTTCTGGGGCTCTTGATGCAACACTACAATTGCTAGAGATGATCATTTCTGTACTAAGAACCTAAGGAACATTGCGGGACCTCCTTGGTTCATTAGAAACTATACTATATTTAGAGATATTTAAATGCATTCTAACAGGGATACTGCTACGATTCGCAGACTCCAACAACTCGACCGTCCAACTGGTAGCTCTGACTATTTAAAGCAGACTCAACAGGCAACAAGAAAACTGAAAATAGGTAATTTATATATAATTGTACCCCCATTTCCTAAACCCCTTTGATTATCCCTTATTGTATTTACATGTTTCGTTTATATATCCAGGAATTTAAATATGGTTTATATTTTTAAAAAAATCCCTTTCATATTTGTGAACAATATGAGCTGTTGACTATATCTTTGGTTGACCTTAAATGTTTTGTTTTATTTTACCGTAGTTTGTAATATGTAAAGAACGTATTCAAAGAACAAGTGTTACAAAGAATATTTTTTATGCTTCTTATAGTAACAATCTGGAATCATTAAGGGAATAATAACAAAATAAAAGTTAAGTTATAAATTTAAAATTAATTAGCACTGACTATTCTCATTACTCGTATTAAACGCATTGGAATATTATTTAATAATGCTTTACTCACCAACATTGTTATTGAACGATATATTATTTGAGTTACAATATAGCTAGACTTGATTTTTCATTATGATTTTCTTAAATACTCTTAATCAATATCAAAATTTTATTGTAAAAAAAGAAAAAAACTAAAAAACATACTTTTCCCAATATTCTATTACATTTTTTACTTTAAATAGTTATTGGTGTAAATTCGTATCGAAAGGTAGTCTCTTTTTAACGTTTGGTTCTGTAACGGTTTATTTTACATATTGTTGTCAAACCATTTCGTTGTGAGTATTCCCATTTCACTCTAATAAACACACCGTGTCTTACTTGTTCTACAATTGAAAAAAAACGCTGTGAACGATTTTGGTTTATAATTATCAATTAACTGGTATTTTTTCAGAATTATACAAAATAACGTTCAATACACAAATGAAATAGGTTATTACGGCACTCATTTACCTATTTTAATTTACTGCGCTCGTGCTGTAATAACCTCTATTTCATCACTTATAACGAAATATACTATTTTACAAAAACGACGTTGACAGAACAAATATTAGTACCATTATATAAATTATATGTAGCTTAAATGCGTTAAAATTATTCATCACAGTTTATGAGTAAATTGAATTAATTATGGAACGTTTCGTAATTAAAAAATTATATTTAGAATTCATATAATGTGACTAAATAAGCATATTCTTGAATAATGAAATTAAAATCACATTTGCATCTAATGCCTTGGTCACAATAAAAAGTCAGCAATTTTACTGTTCGTGGAAGAATCGCCCCCATTTTAAAAATCCAAATTCCCAATTAACTGTGATGATTAGGTAATAATATTGTCTATGGAATCTTTGTTTTAATGGATATTTATTGCAATTTTCTAACTTAAAATAGAGCAATTATTAACGGTACAATGATGGTTTGAAATTTGGGGCTGTATCAGCAAGTACCGTTATGCTTTCAGACTTTTGAAGATAAGAAAAATGAGGGGTCCAATTAACCCTGAGACGCATATTTGTGAGATCGTATTATTATTGGATTTTTAAAATGGGGGCGGTTCTTCCCCGAACAGTAAAATTGCTGAATTTTTGGTGTAACCAAGGCATAACATTCAGATAATCTATTCACAAGTTCATTCTTAACGAAGACTAAAATGCATCAAAATATTAATAACATTAAATTGATGAAATTTATATTAAAAATGTACATAAATCATCCACAATTCCCCATTCGACTACAATTCTCCCGATGGTCTCCCTTCTGTTATAAGGAATTAAACTTAATCGTAAATTAATTTGTTATAATTTATTTATTTTCTTAATTCAATTAAATGGGTATGACCCGCTTTGGATCAACCGCATCGAATTCAATGTCCAGAACTATGCAACATTGTCGTTTCTCTTCCTCGTCTTCCTCCTTGTCTTTGCATTTCTTATTGACCAAAGCTCGGGTCGGTCGTTCAACATAAATTACCTGCACGATATTAAATAGTGTTGCTGTGTGTGCTTGTGTGTATTTGCACAAGAGTCGAATGCCGGTGGCGAAAATCCGTACAATTTCAGAAGCTGTTTTCAGTAGCCAGAGCAACATTGGAAGCTCCTCGCTTCCAAGTCCAACATCACAGAAACACAAACACACATCGCTTCAGAGCCAGCAGAAGAAAATTAAGTCAATGAGAATGAAATGAACCATAAACATTTTTAATGCGATGATCGTCTATATAAATCATTTTATGCATGTAAACCAGAAAAAAGGAGAAAAGCAGCAAAAAAACAGTAAAGAGCTGTTAATAAAACATATTGGCTTGCAAATTGAAAACTTCGCATTTCGCAGGAAAAAAGCTCAGTTAACCAAGTTGCGGTGTGTCAAAGAGTTTTTGTGGTCCAGAGTTATACTTTATGGGCAAAGAAGTAATTATTTCATTGCCAGAAAAACAATGCTTTTATTTACAATGTAACAATTACTACAGTAATAAAGTAGTTTTTATGTTTCTGAAGAAAGAATTTCTTTAAGAAAAATTACTACTTAAAAAATCAAGTAAAAAGTTCATAGAAATGTTTATAAAACACTTTTCCCATAAGGGAAAATTTAATCTTTTTAGTTCTTATATTCTTTTGATGAAATGATTTGTATTAAAACAAATTAAAACTTTCCTTTTCAATTCCTGTAGAGAACATGGGGATTCTAAGCCTCAACCAACGAGCTTAGACTTTTCGTGACTAGTTGTTTTCGGTATATTATTAGTCAATCAATAGCACCTAGACCAGCTGAAAAAGGACCCAGGCAAATGGTTACACTTTTAACATATATTTGTGCAATTCAGTTAGGTAAAATGCTCGATTTGCGTGCGGCAAAGTGCGGTAAAGTCTGTCAAAAGTTATAACAGTGTCATAAACTAAGCCTAGATTCGCATACAAGTCAATCAGGTTCATGATAACAGCCGAAGAATTAATAATAAAACCGAAATAATCCGAACTAATGTTGTCAATTTCTTCATATATAAATTTGGAATCACCTTAAAACAACCAACTAAACGATTAAACTTCAACCCCGAGTCACAAAGATAACACTTATCACAACAAATTTGCATCAAAATTGTACAGAGAAAATATTTCACATTTCAGTTTGAGAACAATAAATGACTGCTAAATACGAAAAAAAATCTAGTTATCTTTAAAATTATAACAGACACTTCAACTAATGTTTACATTTATTTGTTTATTTCACAAAAATTTACAAAACTTTACCGCATACACAAAATTATTCTTCTATTTCAAAATCCAACCAAACTTCGGCCAGAAAGAATGGTACGTGTAATCCAAAATCTTTGCGTATTTCCGTATTTATTTTTCCTAGGTCCTAGACCATAAAGAAATTATGAGCTAATACGATAATTCCAGTAATATTCATTTATTAAACTTTGGAAATGCAAAATACTAGATTTGATTAGTGTTGCACATTACAACACAAAATTTAAAGATAAATATTAATTTTTATTCACAAAAATAGCAATGAATTGCACAAAACGTAGTGCACAATGGTAGGTAATGCTACTTTCCAAGTCTCGTTCCATTATCACAACTTTGGACCTCGACGCAAAAGTGCCTTATAACCTACAGTTGCGTAAACTACTATTATATTGTCTATATAATCGATGTTATTAAGTTATGATTATATTGAAATAAAGTCTTTATTTTAAACATTAATCAATCTTTTGGTTCTCCTAATATTGCCAAGACCCATTGATTTTTGTATTGTTGTTTTATTCTTTGTGTTTATGAGTCTTAATTACTTTTTTTATTTGAGATGAGCCTTTTATAGTTTTGCAATTCTATATAAGTTATAAGGGTCATTGCCTTGCTTTAAGATCAATTAGTTTTCTTACAACACCTTACTTACAAATTGAGAAGGAGATTACAATTTGGCGTTTGAGTTGTAAGGTATGTTCTTTAAACATATTTGCAAAATGTGAGTTATGCGTTAAAGAGAGTGAGTCATTTTGCAGTTGGACTTGAATTCTGTATGCCGGTGCTAATCTTTCCGATTCCAATTCACTGGATCAGCGGCTGGGATTAGTATTCTGGTCAGGAGGGGCCGTTTCCGCTGAGCCAGACGCCCATAGTCGTAGAGACCCTTTGCCTGCTCCTCCTCGGTCACTCCAACACTCTTTTATTGTGCTCGTAATTTGGCTCTATTACACCCGACCACCACCACACCTTGCCTCCTTCACCTCCTCATCCACATTCTAATGGCTGTTGGCCATAAGAGAGAATTTATCGGTTTATTGGTTTATGCGGTACGCGAGTCGACAATTAAATCATATCAAAGACTGGAATCGGATCGTCGACACTTGAATTATTATATTTTAATATAATATAAATAATACATATATGCTTATAGTGGATTGTCGATTTCTGGTATATAATATTGTTTGTTTTGCGCCGTTGGAATTAAAAAGCGATTGGACCGAGCTGCCCGGAATAATGATGACCAGCCCGGGCAGCAGCAGTGGGCAAGAGAAGGAGCGAGACACTCGATGTTACGAATAAAGTTCAAACACCGCACACTTCCAATTGTACGTTTTAAACTGATTTATTACAAATTATTCCAACGGCGACAAAAACCAATAATCTGTTCTTGCCAATTTTATATGCATATTTTCGGACCCATTCAGCAAACCTAAAGAGTTAACCCTCTTTGGTGCAAAATTCTAGGTAAGTAGTGTAATTTAAACGAAATTTTAGATTTTTTCAAATAATTTTAATAAATTATACAAAAGATTATCACTAAAATGATCTAAATAATTTCTCAAATTAAAAATTAAAAATATCAAATGAATAAGTAATTTTGAATCTCAAATATATATAAATCCAAAAATTTGTTGACGTAGAAATTATTAATTATAATAAATGAAAATTTTAAATTTGTACTTTGAAAATGACTCAGATAGGTTTTCAAAACTTAAAAAGGCGCTGAAAGAGATAATCCAGACAAGTAATTAGCTGCCATTGCAAAAATAGGTACTCAACGAAAGCTAAAGGTGTTGGTTGTTTTCGAAGTGTATATGTGTGTGTGTCCTGTTTCAGTATCAGTGTCATTATTATATATAGACGCTGTCTATATCTAATCATTTGTTCATGGTGCTAATTACATCATAAAAAATAATTCTTCGTAGACATGATAATTAATTGTCAATTGTGAAAGATTGGTAAATGAAAAGAATGGGCATTTGATTACATTAATTACTTAAAAACCAATTTTAATTAAAAATATTAATATTAATTTTAAATATTCTCGGTCACTATATGTAAATAGAAAAATTGTTGTGTAAATTATTCAAATCTTAGGTTATAAAAAATCAACATATGATATGTTCATAAGAAATTTAAAATTAAAAGTCAACTTCAAGACTTTAAAAATAGTTTTTACGTAGTAGTATCCAACTGCTCGTATAATTTCGAAAACCACAAAAGATATCTATATAATTCTAATTATTATTTTTAATATAAACCCCTTTTATTGCCATACATTTACTACATTTCTTAACCAGGTCCTTAATTCCGCCATAAAAGTATCCTGAATATTTCTCTTGGAAATGGATCCAAACGGTCTACTTCATTTCACTTCCCGACGATAATCTCCGCCCCTTAAGGTCATTTTTTTATTTTGGAAACAGAAAGTAGTCGCTGAGAGTCATGTCTAGGCTATATGAGGGGTGGGAAATCTCTTCAAAGTCGGTAACTAGGACAGCTATAGAGAAGTACTTTCTTCTTCAAAATCGATCAACAGGATTCCTTGGTAATCTCAAAAGACCGTAGCCATAATCATAGAGTTGCAACTTACCAAGATCGATTTCTTTAGACACTTTTCTCTTCTATACCGGACTTTTCCGCGATTTCTTTGAGTTTTTGATCAATTTATAACAATTTGTTCTATTAATTTAATGTTTTCTTCGATCCCTGCCGTTCCCGGTCTTCCGACGCCATATTCCGGTAAACGAACATCCTCCCGCTCTTGAATTCACGAATCAACTTGTAAATAGTGCTTTTTACTGATGACGAGCCCCCGTATATGTTGTCTAAAATAGTTCGGTTTTGATCTCCACTGCAGAATATCCCTTCTGCATAAAAAATCTGATGACTGTGCGGTGCTTGATTTCTTTATTTTAAAAAATAAATGACTCATTGACTTCTATTAAAAGTTTTATCAAGCAGGAATTTGTATAAGTATTCCTTTTTCTAGTTTGTGTTGGTGCCAGAGTAATATCCAAAATTTTGAGTTGTTAATTATGTATTATAATTTATTTTATCACAAATAAGCAACGGTGGAATGTTTGGTTAAGTATAAAAAGAGAAATAATGATACATAAGAAAGGTACCAACAAATTTATAAAGAAAATGATAGCATTAAATATGAAAATTTTGGGTAACCTTGCAGAAAGGACATTGTATCTAATACATATAAGAGAGGGCTATAATACTTATTTTTGGACAAAATTTACATTACTTTCTGTTATATAGTTTATTTGCCTACGCAATAAGTCCCTATTTCAAAGTTCATATGAAAAATTATAATTTCCATTATATATTTAACATTCGGGAGAAGACCTGAAAATCTGAGCAGGGTTAATTGAAAACCGATTCATCACTTGCCAAAGACGATCCCTTCCTGTATAGCATCATCAACGGAGAGCCGTCTTTCCATGCAAATTGTAGCGGCATCGGCCGTCGTTTTGTCTTGATTCCGACATTGAGATTCTGATTTAATTATTTCGATAATATGTAATTGCGCTGCCAATAAATTGTGCATAATTTATCGATCTTGGATGCGGACGTTTTTGTTGTTTTGTGACCTGCAAGTGTCGATCGTGATGCGTGTTTTATTGTCACATTTTACGCGAATTTTCTCTTGTAATTTCCCTCTGGAATTTACACGAAAAATAACGACTATATCGATATGCATATCGATCGATGGTTATCGTGTATTTAATTGAATTTAAAACAAGATACAGGGTTTTTAATTTTGTCAGAGCGAGCGGGCAAAAAAATGCGCCAAAAGTGTCGGACGGTGCGCAATTTATTATTAATATTTAAGTGTATTTACATGAAAATCATAAATTGGTTTTCATCAAGAAAAACACAACCGAAGAGCGGAGTGTTGTAATTATGATCGAATTTATTAAGTGTGTGTGAGCGAGCGATCGAGGATGAAAACAGGCCGAAAAATCAGTTGATGATGGTGATCTTGGAACCTGTAATTATTCCGGTGTCATTATTTGGCAATTACGTTAAATAAATGATACACTTTTATAAGCATGGATCAGGTAATTTTCCCCGGTGCTTCCTCTTCTAAATAGAGCTGACGACGTGGTGGCCCACAAAAAGCACGATCTTGTATTAATAATGATGATCGAATTTCATCTTGTGAGGTCACACCACCAACAACAACAAAGACGATGACAAAGAGGCGAATTTTCTGGACAGAGTGAAAGAGAGGCTTTATAATTTGGTGCTTGCGTTTTTTCTGCCATTACTGTATTATTAATTTTATCACCCAAAAATTAGACCCTCTTTCTCTTGACGACGACGGCTGCTGTTTTTACTTAGCTGGAAAAACGGCATCAAAGATGAGCTTCTTATTTTTTCCCGTCTTGTTTTTCGGATGAAGATCCCATGTTTCGATTCAATTTTCATAATTGTTTCTGCTTTAATTCGGTGGCCGAGCGGCAATCAAAAGCTCTTTTTCTTGTCATTTTTATAGCCCAAATTTTATGGGACCGGAACTAAGCGGCAGAAGAAGGCGGGCTGGATCCACAATTCCCACACGAACTTAAGCTCTTCAGCTCTGCTTTTTTTCCTACTCATTTCAAGGTATAATTTCTGAATTTGGTAAATTTGTTTTTAATTCAGGGTTTTCTAGGTTGATTTGTACGACAATTTTAGGGCTCCATTCATAGACCAATGGCCTTTTTTTCGCCAACTCTCGATCAGGCCTTGATCTATTATAGGTGGTAATTACTTGTTAAGTTTAACCACTTTCAGTACCCAGCTTTATTGTAATAATCATCTTTTTCGGTTGTTCTCCATCTCTCTATCGCGCCTCTTGCTTGAACAATGAGTGTGAATTAGCATGTGTTTTGTGTGTTGTTTGCTTGATGACTTTGTAGTTTCCGAAAAGTCAAATTCTTTCGGCCACTCTGATCCACATATGGTCCGCAATATGGTCAAAAGTCCGATTTCTGAAGACTCATCCACCACTGTTGCTGCTGCTGTTGCTGCTCGCCCCCTTGAGACACTCTCGAAAAGGATCAAAACCGATTCCAGATTAGAGCACTTTGCTAAGAATCGATGAATTGAGGAAAGAACATGAGTTCAATTCAGACCCAGAACCACCTGTTGTTGCCTAGGTACATCATATCTCGTGATCTCTCTCTATAGAGACTCTCCGGTAAATAGCGATATTAAATGGTAATACTGTAATTAGAATTTAAAGCGGTTTACGAGTGGAAATGAATTTTAATCTATTTAAATTTAAAATGCGCGCAATTAATAATTTTAATGATCAATAAAGCAGGACTCTAAGAATGCATTGTAACATTGTTTGTACAGTGCGTATGATAAGCTTTCGGCATTTACTGTGCTTTAAGTTAGAACCTATTTAATAAGTTACTTTAATAGGTCATAACTGCCACCGAAAGTAATCATTTTATAGGATGAAGTTTGTCATTTGAGAAACGCATATTATTGAAAAATAAACAGATATATTTTTTTTATAACCTATTTTAGTCTTCCGCGTATTGTAGTTTTCATTTATACCTCAAGATCGATAAAAAAAACTCTTAAATCTTCTTAGCCACTATCGTATCTTTTAAAGAACGTCCGAAGGTTAACCGTGTTGACAATTTGGGACATTTTTTGCTCAATTTCTTATACAAGATAGAAAAGAAATAAGACTATACATCAGCATTTTTCCCTAAAAATATTGTTAAACTTGAATATCAATATGACCTAAATATTTTTATGATATACTGTTAATTATCTCACACTTTATCATTGTAATAAACATAAAAGGTATAGTTTTGTTTAAATGTTCTTTAATTCAATAGTTTCTTAAAGATGTCCTTAACAAAACAAATATTAGTACGGTACTGCACCTAAAAATCTAATTAGTAATTTTCAATAATCTGTAAACAAGATTCAAAGAATAGCTAAATTATGCGGAATTAGGTTGTACTTACAAGTAATTCTAAAAAGAACATTTAAGGTCTACTTTAGAAAACATCCAACACTTTATCTACAGACTGTCGAGTGTGTAATATTAAGAACAGAGCTCTTTGCGGCGTCACTTGTTGCATTTTCCATAATTTTCTGCCGGCAATATTGTTAAGGGGATTTTAAGTGTTGTTCGCTGTTGAGGAAAGCAGCAGACGAAGAAGAAGTGGTGGTGGAGGAGAGGAGGAGGTTGTGAGGCAAAAACGCACAATTCATTACATTATATTGTGCATCTTGGAGATGGCTTTAAATGAATAATGCTATTTGCTTTGGAGACGAACGTGCAATAGATCGAGAAACACAAATCGCTTCTAATTTAATTTTTATTCATCCCCAGACACACTAAGGCCTCCTCAGCACAGCACAACACAATATAGTAATGACAATTGTGCAAAACTACGCCGAGGCTTCAAAGGTGCAACACAAAAAAGAGGAATGGCGTAATTTCTTTCGGAGGGAAAATCACAATTTAATGCACCGTAATTGTTGCATTTAAAATGTTATTAGCTTATTTGAACGAGAGGAGAATGTGCCAATTGCACAGTAATGTACTGCCCCATGGATTAATTGATGATAACACTGCCACAGACACTCTCCAGAAACGGACATTACCATCAACAGAACGCTCTTAATCGACATTTGTCGCTCTATGAATCATACGTGTATCTTTTTCTATGCACTGTACTTACCCATCTTTCTATTGTAATTCCCAAGCTTTTGTGTTTATTTGTTATTTTTTGTGTATTAAAATAAAGTTATTTTAATGTATAAATACTGACATTTATTTCTTTACGAAGATTAAAACTGATATCAGTCTCAGTTCTTATAAAAACACTAGTTCTAGTTAATTAACAATTTAGTCATTTATACAACTTGTCCGAAAAGAAAATACTAGACTAAGTTCTATCATTTTTAATTAATAATTTTGTTACATAAAATTGATCCTATGGCACTAAAATTTGTTCTGTCGAAGTCGCTTTCTAAGCACAAGTTCTTGAAAGTATTATTTAAAGCACTAATGCTTCTTTCTTTATTATTAAAGTGTGACATCCGTGAAAGAACTCCAACAAGTTAATATGGAAGTCTTTTTTGTTGTTTATGGTTTTACTGAATTTGTAGATAATTTTACTGATTTAACGGATCGTTTAAAAATAAGAATAATTAATGACACATATCTTTTTTTTCTTTTGAAATTTAGTACTACATTCTTTGAAAAATATTTGATTAAAATGTATTTACAAAAAGTAATATTTCGGGCCTCAACTGTCGAACAACAATCATTGCCAAAACTATTTGTCCGAATCAGATTCAGGTTTTCCAAGTTTGGGTACCCGAATCTTTTTATACTACTAGTTATTTGTAGCTATTCAATGAAAGGATACAGATGAAGTTTAAGAAAGGGATGGTTTCGCAGTATGTGTGTTATATTTCGGTTTCAAAAATCAGTCATTACATATGATCTTTATAGAATCACATTAAAACAAATAATTATTCGTAGACATGATATTCAATACACATGTCAATTGTGAAAGATTGGCAAACGAATAGACAGACATTTGGAAACTTTGAATATGTAAAACAAATAATTTAAACCCAGATTGATAACGGTTGTTGTGACGTCAAGAAAAATAGAATGTTATAATTTTAATGAAATTACCATAAAAAGGAGCTTGTATTCCAATATCAAATTTAAATTTTTTTAATTAAAATTAAATTTTCATTTTCATTTGTAATGACACCCAAATTGAAAATAAACATTTTTCAACTGAAATATAATAAACTAACATCAATTATAATAATATTAAAGCTGGCTACTTTTAGTTTCGTGGAGTTCCCGGCATTCCTCTTAAAATTGGTATTTTGCAAAAGAGCCACTATCATTATTAAAGATTTTTTTTATTTTCAGGTATCAAACTAACCAATTGATAAAACGACATCCTAATTTTTAAACTTTACGTAGTATTAATTTATGTTGAAGGTAAAAAATAGAAATTCTGAAAGGAGAGTTAGTAATTTTCTCGTAGCTGTATATAGGATCTTATTTTGAAATAACTGATTTTCGGTATAAAGTACGATTAGAAAAAAATTCTGCATGTGATTAAAATATGGCAAAGTTAAGACCGAAAAAAACATTTTGTAAAATTTTTGAAATGCAATGACTTCCAAATTAAATTCAATATGTGTATACCAGCATAAGAAGAATACGATATCATGCTTTCGATTTCCTCAATTAAATTGAATTTTGTTAATTTCTCACAAGGTATGATTACATTTTATACCTGCTAATGTCTTTAAAACTCTCTGATTAAGCGATAAAGCATCCAAAGTGAAAATACATAAATACCAGTATGTATCTACAAGAGGGGAATTAGAAATGAAATCATGGAAACTGCATTGGAAAAATGAGTAATGTGCTGTGTGTGTGCGGAGAAAATTGCATCATTAGGAGGGAATAGAGCTCCACAAAACGGCCTACAACTGCAATTTCGTTCTCCTCGCGAAATGTGATGGAAGTTGATGTGCAGGGCGACCATAAATCATGTCTGCCCCGAGTTCCCACATGCAAACAGCGCTCCGAGAGCCAATTGTCACCGAAATGATGACGACTCGGTTCTTTAGCGGTTCTCAGCGTTGGCTGGTTGGCAGCCTGTGGCATTAAATTTCGCAAATTGATTTATTTCACTCCACAATTATGCATATTAAATGCTCAGATTGTTGCTCGCCTGTCCTTAGCACTGCAGTACTTTAACGCCAATTTTCCGCCAAGTCGGATGTTCGACATAGGCAATTTTGCAAACATTTATTAAAATGGCCATTTACGAGATTAAGAAATTGTCAAGCCCATATTAAAGTGTCACACTGAGAACCGTTTTACTATATAGTTAACTTGTCTTGTAGTTTATGAATTTGCATACTTCGGATTTTGATTGGAAATGCAAAACAAATTTAATTTATAGGGTTTGCAAGGTGTTTAAATCTTTTAAATTAAGGTCAAAGTAAAGAATTGGAATGAGATTCATTTAAGAGGCAAAAGCTATTTCTCCAGTTTCTTAATTAGTCATTGGAAAAATAAATTAAAATCAATCTCTTTGATTGTTCTCAAATTTTAAGTTCTTCACTATTTTTAGAAATATCTACTTGAGAAAAATAATTGTTAACTATTCGAAAATAAAAACCATTAAAACTTTGCAAAATTACAAATAAACCATAATACATTAATTTTAAATTTGTAAATAAGCATTGTATGGTATGAAACTCGCTGGGGGATAATAAATATATGAATAGGATCATTGTAGTGATGCACGATAACGTATCACCGAGTGTGTGGTGGACAGTCACTCGCCCCTTCTCGTATATAGCCCTAGCTTTCCCTCCCTATCGCAATAGCTGGCCCTAACTATATATGATATAGTATTTCAATATGTTAATAAATGACTTTTTAAAATTGGACAGACCGGCCATTCAGTACCGCACACTAGGGCAGTATAATTCTGAACGCTTTAGAGGAGGGGATTATTGTTAGTTTTTATGTACAATACAGCCTCTGTAGTCAAGTTGGTAGCGCGTTTGATCTATTCCCAGGAAGTGCCGCGTTCGAATCCCGATCATTGTCACCATGTAACGCATTTCCTAATAACCTTCTTTTCCTTTCTTTCTACTTTCGTCTACAATTCTGTATTTGCAAAATTTCCTATCCAAATTCCTTTTCCTTTCTCAAACTTTCCTCGTCGTGTTCCAATCCATTTAGTGAACTGTTTAATTGTGGAAGACAATGGCACACACCATCTCATAGAAAAATAGTACACAAAAACCAGTTTTCGATGTGAAACAATATTGGACAATTGACAATGATCTAATCACTCATTCCAATTAAATAATGATTAACGAAACACAGACAAAGTTTGCTGAAAAGGGAAAAAATATGTACAATTAGTTTGGGTTCTCATTTCATATATTAGATAAAGTTCATCCATTATATGTCCTAAGGGACATGGTCGTATTGAATAAAAGTGTCGATTAGACCGTCCATTCTGCATCTCACACAAGAACTGGATAGGTTAAGTCCCTTTAGAGTTGGGGTTTGTTGATATTTATATGTCCATTTAGTTGGAATTGTCAGCCAACCCCCGACTGTACAAATCATGTGAACATGAAGTGAGAGTGTTTTCTTCCCGCACTGTTAGTTTTTTATTAAAAAAAGATTTATAACTCAGCATTTCTTATCTTAACCATACTTGCCAAAATGTAAGAGACAACAAATTTCCGTAGATCATCCTAAATTCATACCCATTAACAGGTATAAACACGATTATATGAAAATTTATCAAAAGCTTAAAATTTAATATCATTACACCAAACGTAAGATGGGATAAGTTGAATTTAATTTCGTGTGCCTAATAATACCCAAATATTGTTAAACAAATAGGTTTTGAATTTTTAAAATTGCTTACACATTTATTTTTATGTTTAATAAATATACAAACAATGTATTATTTTCTTATTTTCGTCAGAAAAATATTATTTTCCAGTAAAATTAGATTAATGCACATTAATTGATCATAAAAATGGTTGGCAACTCTACTACTGATCGTGCGATTTGTAAAATATCAAAATTTAGGTAATCAATCTTCGTCTAATTGCTCTTGAAACGAGATGACTCACGTGTGAAGGCAGTCTGGTTGGCTGGCCGGTTCGCTGGCAGACCCACACATTGGCCTGGACAGATCCATCGTTCATCTGCTGGCGTGATGGCCGGAGCTGATGACGGGGACGAGAGTGAGACGTACAAAACTATAACAAGTCTCTGAAAATTTAGATATTAACAGCATTTCATCGGTCAGTTAAAATAAAACGAAACAAGAAGAGGAAAAAAGTTTACTCACACACACGGGGCGAGTTGATCTTTGATCCTCACGATCGAGCGAGTGATCCGCGCGTCTCTTGACACATTTCCAGGCACGAAAAGATGAGATGAGTTCGTCCCAGTTTGATTTTCGGCCCTTAAACGATTATTTACAATGAATAATTATTTGTTAATATTTTCTAAAACGCTTTTCGGCCAGATTATTTATCAACGTCACATCAGCAGCGATCTATTGACCGGGCTTTTGGGGGGCTGATCTCTAATACCAGGGGGAGATTAATAAGTATGTATAACTGATAGCTTTTATTTGTAGAATTTGATAAACACAATTATAAAGTTATATAATTTTTTTCTTACTACATTTTGTAGTCAAGTTCATGAATAGATCTTGTACAAAAAGTTTGTACATTGAATTTACTTTTCAATTATGTTTTTTTTAATATTATAAAATTACACTAAGTAAAATAACAAAGATATAAACATTTTTAATGATATATACGTCAAAATGAGGACGTCACTTGACAACTTTGAGTTAAATGATTTGCCATCAAAAACGTCATTATTACGTTTTTGATGTCAACTTCATCTGAGCGTTTATTGGGAATGTTCTACAAGTAAAGAGTCATTTAACTATTAAAATAACTAACTTACTTTAGAATCCAATAATTTATTTAGCATTTAAGTATATTTCATTTCAAGCATTTAATTTAAACCGAACCAGGAGCTTATTAGGTTTGTTATAATGTATTTATTCCCATAAGGAAAAATTGAAAAAGTTGAAATAGATCTATATATCTAAAAAATTCAAATTTTAATGACAAAATTGATTTGGCAAATTTTCTTTCTAAACTTCGTACTTTAGATGAAGTATAAAATTTTTGAATATAATCTTCGCTAAATTAAATAGTTTATTGCAGATTTAAATAGAGAATTCAGTTAAGTTGTTTAATCTATTTAGTATAATAAAATCTTTAGAAAATTCATCGATATTAAAGTATTTAAATTTAATTTATTTTTAGTAAAGACAAGTCTAAATCTAGTTGAAAATTAAATATTTAATAATAAATTGATTTACAACTTTTAAGTATTTTTTTAGAAATTGATGTTTGAGCTTAAATACTTCCTAAACATATTCTAAATTTTTTTTGTATAAGAACTGAATTAAATCTTTAAACTTGTCATTAATATCGTCTTGAACGAACTTATTTACCGCCCCTGGTTTGAAGAGAGCTGTGATTTTCTAGAACAACGTGTCAAAATTCTGTAAATTGGTCGAATTTTTCCATCCATCTATTCATCCGACAATCTGTCTGTCCATCGATGATATGGCCTGGGTAGAGAGTATGGTAATCGTTTGCGTCCAAGGCGGATTGTAATAATAAACTTTAACAGCACTTTGTTCACACTGTGAATCCAATTAATGCCCAAGCTGGAGCAAGAAAGAAGTGGTTCGCTTTCCCTCATCATCCTCACCACCTCTGCCGTGTCTACTGGTCCAGAGAGTTGGACCATATCGGCATATCCACATCATCAGCAGCTCTCTATCAAGTGATGAGAAGCATAGCAGGCCATTAAGAATGTTATAGTTTATTAAAGCGGACTGTTTTAAGCCATATTTCATCAGGTAATGAGTGTAGCAAAAGGGGTCCAAAGCAGCTGAGAGCCCGAGCTGAATTTGGCCAATCACTTTTCCCAATTGTTTTACGCTCTGTGCGATCGATGCCCAATCTCCAGTTATACATTACACGAACCGACAGATATTGATAGCCGCAGCTCGGATGGGGAGCACTGGATTTGGAATCGATCTATTCGATGGATTTGATATTCATAATACTGCTCAGTTTTGGAGAGTTGAATCGAGTCGAGTTTAAAACAATGAGATCAAGATAAAGCCGGGGAATAATGTGGAATAAAATCCAAGAATTCACACCCTTCCTGTCGTGACCGTATAAATAATTTCTAAATTTATTATCCTGACTTCCTTCTCCCTGTTTATTAATAATATTATTGTTGGAAGTACAATACCATTATGAAAATTATTATGGGACTTTAATCGAGGAATATTAATTTGGGCACTTTAACAATATCAGTCGTTACCATTTTTTCTCCCTCATCGTTATATGGTCATAACCGAAAAAATGGAAAATATTAATCAAAATTTAAATACCACGCACACACCAGTAGCGTATTTTTTTTGTCTGAGTCGTTTGGTTGAAAACAAATTGTATTGAAATGCTAATTGAGAGATGAGATAGTTTTGTGGGCTCTGGTTTGCATTGAATATGTAAGAGAGGAGGTTTTGGAAACCGAGGCACGATTTCCAAAGGAAACATTCATAACTTGACAATTTATATAAAGCAATAAATTACCCGAGTGATTCTTTTATCGATTATATATTATTTTTATGGTGATTATGTCTTGGGCTTATCAATTCATGGCGATTGCTATTCAAACTTGACTTTGGACACTGCTGGCTTCGGCTAACCACAATGGGTTGGTGAGTTCGGCCAAAGTGTGCTCATCCTGCGCTGGATCGCGAGCCAAGAGTCTATATATCAATTTAAAGGGTTGAACACTTTGCGGCTAGAGTACGAAATTAATTTATAAATTATTAATAAGTCTTTTAGTGTGTGTTTGTGTGTTTTTTCTTCGGTTTCTTCTCTAATGACTGCAAATAACAAAAGAGCAAACAGACCGATCTTGGACGTTTCTCATAGACGCAAACAAGTCTCGGGGTTATAATTAATCCCGCCTACCGTTACACCCTCACCGTGGGCGGTTGCCGGATCAATAAATGGCCAGTCCAGAGGAACGTGGAATTTCCAGGTCAAATCCTTATCTCGGTCAGACCATTTCAAAAGATCTTTCTCCATTATTATTATTATATCTATAACTTTTACATCTTCATTTTTATTGCAAAATAAATCAATTTTCCACAAACATGGGGCAGGTTAGGTAGGCCTTATAATGGTCTTATTGAAGAAGAACACAGCAACAACCTGAAAAAGACGAGACTTTGTTCGAAATTAAATTATCAGGCAGGAATCCAGGGCATTTTTGTGTGTGTGAGCTCAGTTTCGAAAAGTAACAATGTAAACGGACCGGCCAAAGGGAAGAAGACGAACAACTGGAACATAAATTTAAATTCCGCGTTGCATTGTTGCGAAATACTTATTTGTTTCAATTTCAGATGGTTCAAATATTATTGTGCTTTGAATTCAATTTGTATACATGTACATATATTGGAAATCCGTACCCTGATTTCTTTCGATAACGACTCAAATTATTCTGCAATTATTATAGCCTAAGGACGGCTGCGATTTTATTGTTGTATTTGCAAATAAATTCCAGGCCTCTTCTCTTATTCAAATACTCCCAATGTTCACGTGAATTTATCCGATTATTCACTGGATTCGAGTATTTTTTCGATGTAATTTTCGGCGAGGAAAATTCTTTAACAAAAATACCAAAAGTGTCCCAAAACAGTCACAAAGCAGTTCAAGGACTGGGTTAAACGGCTAGATATTATAATAGAAGAATAGAAGGTCATTGTGAATGAGACCCAATTTCCACCAATTAATCTATACATTGATAAGATTGCACACAATTGGAAGGGAAACACGCGGGCGCGAAAAGACAACAAGATTATTGTTGTATTGACCCCCGAAGAATGAGCGAACGGATAAATGAGAAAACCAGAAAAGTTATTCAATATTTTGGCACGCAACTCACATCGCACACAATAATCGCACAATCGTATCGTTTTGCCGAGATAATGCCTGAATGCAAATGCGACTGAACTGACTGAATACTTGGAGTCGGTGCAGAGAAAATGCAAGTGAAATAATGGAACAATTACTCGGAGCGCGCGTGGAGAGTCTTGAGGGGCCAATGGTTCAGAGGCAATAAATTAATTTAATGTAGACCTACCTCTCTCTGTCCTTCTGACCACCAAATTTCAATAACAATGGTTAGTATCATCCCTTCCCTGAGGGGCGAAAAAGGGATGACGACTTCTTCCTGGAAGGATTAAAGGCACAGAGAAGCCAATTCTCTTTCTTGTTTTCGTCACAAAAAGAGCGTGCCTTTCGGGACAAGAAAATTAACCAGCCAGATCGTAAATCACATTGGGCAACAAAGGCCCTCATAATAGGGCCAACCAACCCAAACCACAACCGAAAACAAAGCCCATTTGATTCACATTTTATGGACCCCGGACTCTCTATCTTTCCTTCTGTATATAATCCTTTTACAATTTAATTTGGTTGACTTTTACTTTCCTCCTTTTTTCACACAATTAGCTCCTGCCGCTTTTGCCCAAACACACACTCACAATGGCCCCTTTTTTGCCCTACACGATAATCCTTACAACCGTAAAAAATTGCTTCATATCTCTATTTGTACATCTTCCGTGCTTAATTTCAAATCGCATTAACTTTACAGGCTAAACCCTGAATAATGTAACGTAATCCAATTCCACAGAGCCACACAATGAATTACACAAAAATTTGCTCATATAAATCTCGGGTAATCCTTTTACCACCGCTGAACCATTTCAGTAGCTCAGAGTTTCACTGCTGCAGAGCCTCTGATTAAGCCGTAATAAAACTATAGAAATATGAAAGACAGCAATTATCACGTCAGCGACGAACCGGAAAATATGAAATTTGAGTAGTTGTACAATATTCGAAATAGAAATGTCGAATATTTAAATTGTTTTATGACTACATAAATTATAAAAATATTGAAACAAGTATCCAATTTCTTATTTATTCATATTTTGATAAAGTTTATATAAAAATTATCAACACATTTTATTGTTTTTCGTTTTGGAATTTCTCAATTCACTCCAAAGATATGAATTTCGAAATAAGATATTTATCTATTATCATTTTAAATTGTGTGTCAAAAGTGAATATTTAAAAACACAATTTTATTAAGGATTATGGTTAAATTGTAATCAAGTTTTAATACATTTTATTCCGATATCAATAATAATTACTTATTCAACAAGGTGGATAATATAATGCTCAACGACCTTGTTTTATACAAGATTTTAAATAAATTAACACGAAACCCTCAAAAATCCTTTGAATTTTTATTCATATTTTGATAAAATTTATATAAAAACTTTATCATCACATTTTATTGTTTTTCTTTTTGGAATTTCACAATTCAATTCAGATTTATGAATTTCGAAATAAGATATTTATCTATTTTCGTTTTCTATTATGTGAATATTTAAAAAAAACACAATTTGATTAAGAGTTATGTTTAAATTGTAATCAAGTCTTAATACATTTTATTTGATATCATTAATAATTATTTATTCAACAAGGTGGATAATATAATACTTATTGACCGTGTTTTATACAAGATTTTAAACAAATTAAAACAAAACCCTTAAAAATCTTTTGAATTTTTGCAGAAATATTTGTTGCTCTGTTCCACACGAGTAAAATTTCTATATCTGTCTTTGATGCTTATAGATTTATCTCTCCTACTTTGGGAAATGGATAGAACATTCCTAAATTAAAAATAAATCCAAATATGCCAGTTCTTTAAAAACTTTGGCAGTATAAATTCAAGTGTCTTAATATTAATTTTATGTAATAAAAATGCAAAAAGGGCATTATGTCCTATGTATGCCTAATATTTTAAAATATAACAGGAATATCTGACTTTCATTAACGAATAATAGGCATTAAAAACTCATCTTAAAAAAATAGATTAAAAAAATTGCTTTGTTTAACTGTTTGAAATTCCACACATTTCCTTAAAAAACTACAATGATTTTATTCAATTCTTCAAAAGAAATTTAGATAAGATTTATTATCTTTCTTCAAATATCATTTTTTCAAGTAATTTGTTTGGTTAACAAAAAAAAACATATTTCAATATCTATTTATAAAATCATACACAACGGTAGCATTAATAAAATAAAGGGTGTTTTATTAGCTAATTTATTCATTTATCCGATTAATATGGATTGGTTTCCGGTTCATCTGTAAGGACAGACTACAAATGAGCTGAAGTGTCCTCCTCCGTTCTCGTTATGCTCAGGGCAAACTGTGTTGAGAATTATCGGATACCTTTCCGGTTGCAAGATGGCAGAGTGTCGGTCGCTTGTACCTACCTAATGTGTTTAAATAAAATTTAAGAAGCTGATCCAGATAAAATCACGATTTCAATATAAACAAAAACGTGAATCAATTTTTTTCTTATTGTTTCTGCCCGAATGTAAGTGTTATTGTTGCTTTTGTTCACCTTCTCTTCCTCTCCCGTGTGTTCACCACACATATCACATCTCTGGGCTCTCCGAAGCTCGCCCTCTACATTTATTTGTTTGTTTTGTCATTATATTAATAATATTTCGAAATAAGGTAACGATGCCTCCGTGTCGTTATTTATTAATTCAATAAAGCAAAAATGACAAAATATTCTTAGAAGGGACTATCTAGATCAGAAAGAAGTGGAGAGTGTTGCATTTGTGGCATTTTGTTTTTATTGTACCCAATCTGCTCTTACATACCAATTTCTTTTACTTCTTTTTGGTTCACTTCATCAGCAAACTCCAGAAAAGAAGAGCCTCCGCTTTGTTAGATAATTTACAGTGAGATGATGAAATGGTTGATCCATTTTGGAATGGTCAATTCACACTCATTGCTAAATACGAGTAATTGTTCAATCAACATCAATATATCACATAGCTATTGCTAATCTTCAATTAATTTCAAATAAGATTTTATATCCCAAAATTCATTTGTAATTAAATTTATAAAAATTGACCAACATAGTAAAAATCGAAATGTAAAACGAAACATCCTAGGATAAAAAGAAAAAAAATCCTTTATAATTTACATAGGCAAATAATCGTCAAGACATTTAAGTCATCGACATACATTTAATTACAAATAATTTTTTAAGAATTGTTTTAAATATGAATCGTTTTCTCTTTGAATAATAAGATATAGATATTATTGGTTGAAAAATGGAAATATTTTAGTATTTTTACAAATTTTGAGAAAAATTAATAAATTAGTCAAAAATTATTGTATAAATGTGACCTACGAGGGCAGATAAGCTTTTATAAAACTGGATCATTTGAAACATTTTTATATAAATTAATTCTTAAACTTTAAGCTAAATCAGACTTATTTATTCTTAAATCGCGTCTCTAAAATAGTCCCTTTTGGCCGCGATAACTTCCTCATTTGACTCTTATTTCAGCCTCATGTGTGACTTTTTCATGTTTGAAGCCATTAAGTAATCGTAATAGATCAAGTCTTGAGAATACGGTAAATAGATCTTATGTTCGAAGCATAATTCGACAACTCTAGACATAAAAACGACCTTTTATTTATCGATTTTATAATAATTTTTATTATTAAAAAAATCTTAAATTCAGAAACTCTACAAACTAGCAAATGAGTTTGACATAAGTTTTGAATGTAAGCTAAAATGAATTGAAATAATAAAAATAATTTATTTATGAAAACTATTTCACTCTATAAGTTGCCGACTACTTCTTCTACAGACTGTAATTTTCCATTTGCGGAGGTGCTCTGCTGCTGCTCACCTCTTGACAAATTATCTCTATTCATAAAGAGTGTGAATTTTTTTTCGGGAAATATTGACACCCGTAATTTATCATTTCTTGGTTTGGTTGGTTATTCGAAGTTATTCCGATATAATAAAAATGCCTTGGATATCTCTCGGCTGGAACGCCGAATAATTGAAATCTGATACACTAAAAATGTATAGACGTCTCATTCAGTAAAGTGGAATTTCATATTAAAAAGAAATGTAATAAAGCACATATGTATAAAAAAAATGCTAAATGCGATATCACATTTGAAAAAGTGCCACGAAACCAAACTGCCTCGTGTATTACATCTTTATATATTAAGTGTTTTGTCTCTCTGGCTTTTGTTATTGATTTATGGCCACCGACAAAATTTGTAAATTAAATCACCTCTTTGTCTTTGGGTGTGAAAAACCACCACGGTTGTGATTCCATTTGTCTTGTTCTTTTTTAATTTTTTGATTACCTGCAGGCGATTCAGGAAGGACTTGACAAATGGAATTTGTGTCTTCAGTTGCTGTTGTTGGCTTTAGCTGAGGACGAGCAGCACGGATTCTGGTCTGCAAATTGCCAGCTGGTAAACAATGGCCTGTCCTGCTGTGCGAGATTGTTCAGAAATTAACGTCTTTCCACCAAATCACACCTCAACAGAGACAAAAAATAACAGCTTAAATGGAAGACCAAAACCGGACTAACGAGACCTGGCCAATCAGTAAATGGCCAAAATTATGCTCCAACAATGGGTTAAAATGCACATTAATATCGGATTTTAATTATCGCTTTGCAAAAATGACATGAAACTGAAGGGGAGTCTTACGGGGCAGTTAAATATTCCGCGTACAATTACAATGATTTTTTAATTTTTTTAAATATCCTTTTCAGTATGATTGGAATGATTTTTAAAATCGATTAAAAACTACTTCTCTTTAAAAACCACTTTTGAAAATTATATTACGTTAGTTAAACAATCATGTTTTTGCTAATCTAATCAAATTATGCAGTCTTCTACTTTTATTTAGCCTTTCGTCCGATTTCACTTGGGGTCGGCTTTACTAGTACACAATCTCCACTCCCTTCTGTTCTGCTTGGTGTTCTCTTCAAAATTTGCAGTGTTCATGTCTCGTTGGACACTCTTCATGCATGTTGCTTTTGGTCTTCCTAGTTTTTTGGGGGGCCGGGTGGCGTAGTGGTTAAAACATTGCACATAATTCAACTCGAGATTGTCCCGGTTCGAGAACTGAGCAGATCGTAATTTTTTTCTTTCGAATTTCTTTACCGTTTTCACTAACATCATTGTGTGATTAATATTTGTTTGAAATAACATTAACAAAAATAATACCACTGTCTCAACATTCGATCGACTAATGTCGTCAACACTATTTGTTCGAATTTAGACAGGTTTTCAAAGCTTAGATGGAATAATAATAATAATAATAATAAACAGTTAAGATTGTGCCCAATGGCACCTGCACTGCGACCTGTNCCTGTAAGATCTATTGTGCATTGTCCAATTTTAGTTTTAGGTCAGGAGATGTGCGACTTTCCGGACTTTCCGGACCGGAATATTTCTAATCTCACCAG
>JXOV01007477.1:0-13831 GCA_001014945.1 Clogmia albipunctata | reverse complement strand
TCAATCTTAGATCCATCCGTGTACCATATTAATTTGGTTACTAAGATTGATTATGAATACATAATTTTCAGTCAAAAATACATTTAAAAAGACAAAATGGAAAGATGGGAAGATCTTGTATTCTATTATTTTGCCCAATTTAAAATTTAAATGAAATTTTCATAAGACTAAAGACGAGACGGCGAATTAAAAAAATAAAATACATATGGAATTATTTCGAATTATTTATTCAATCAATTCAAAATCAATTTTAAAATGTCAAAGAATTCATTCCAATTGAAAAATGTTTTTTATTGAATTTAATGTTTTTTCTAGATAAGAAAATTTGGTTTTAATACCCAAGAGCATTCAAAATGTTTCCTTAATTTTGAACTCAATTTTCGAGTTTTCAGAAAATTTTGTTTTACAACACAATACGGCCGATAAAAGTTAATAGCTTGTAAAATGGTTTCAAAGCATGTGAAAATGATAAAAAAAATACACAAAAACAAATTTAAAACAAGGTTTTTCCTCGTAATGACTTTTCCTTTCTAACATCCTTGGTTTTGTCGTCGGAAGAGCAGAAATCTAATTTAAAACTCCCACTCGACTCAATTACACTTGGGTAAATTTTATTCTGCTCATTCCCACACATGTGCGCCTTGAATAGGCTGCTCCTCCAGTTCTCCGTCGTCTCCGAAGACGTGTTCTCATTCTGGGAACATTAAAAGCATTAATCCTGGTCTTTGCAAACTCCAGCCGTGTCTCAAATCCACTTTTATTCCCATTCTTATCCTCGCAAACAAAACGGAGGTGGTTTATTGGTAAATAATGCGCATTTTTCTTCTTTTTTCCGGATCCAGGGTCGTCCGAAATACCAGAAATCCGGTTTACGACGAGGACTTTACCTTCTACGGACTCTCATTGGCCGATCTCGCCTCAATGTCGCTCCACTTTGTCGTGCTGAGCTTTGATCGCTACTCCAGGGACGACGTCATCGGCGAAGTGGTCTGCCCCTTCTCCTCTCTGGACTTGACCCAAATCGAGAGCCAGCAGGTCGCCCTCAGCAAAGAAATTCAACCGAGAAGCTTAAAGGTGATTTGAATGTTGCAATTTTAAATGAAACGTAGGAAGCGGTGTGATAAGAGGGTGTTTTTTTTTAAATGTCAAAATACCTTTTCCAACAATTTTATAATTTGTTTTTAAATGTCGAGCGGATATATTATTTTTAATAAAAAAATGTATTATAGCCACCAGTAACATTTTTGCAGTTTTAAAATGAGAAATATTTATGAATGGAGCAGATTTTATAATTATGCTTATTAAGCCTTTGATTATAAAATCGAAAGCATTTAATGTTTAAATTTATGTATTATTCAAACAAACACGTTGCATTTCCGACGATTAAAAATTATAGAAAAAAAAACAAAACCGCTCAAAATTGTTCAGATTTTTAAATGTTGGATGCGTGATGTCATTGGTAGCACTGTCATTCATTGTTTTAAAAGCATCAGACATCAGTGCAGCTTGAATTGAGGCATGAACACATGTTTATCGTTATCTAGATACACTTTTTATTTAAATTTTAAATAATATTTTGACTGATTTTGGTGAGAGAATTTCTACGATTATTTTCACATACCGGCGCAAAATAAGGGATATTCCACATTAGAACCAAAGAATATTGTTTTAGGTAGTATTGCACTTATTTAGTCACTTTAAAAGTCTCTTGTTACGAAATTATCAGATCAAAATAATTAATGACAGCGCAGCCAATGACGTTTCACTAACATTAATAGTTATTTGTACACTTAGGGTTCAAAATGATATTTTGTTCACTGAGAATTTCAGTTGTCAACCGAAGCTTGCTGAGGTTGACAAGAAATTCGAATGAACAAAATTCAATTGAACCCGTAGAGTACACATAATTTTATACATTTGTAATCTAGTGTCTTTGATTTGAAAAATGTCAAAAATTTTAATAAAACAATCTCAGTACATTATTTTATTATTATAGTACGTGAGCGTGAGACAAAGTAACAGTTTTTGTTTTTTGTCTCCCTAGAGAAGAAAAACTCATTTTGAATGGATACTATGAGTGAACAAAAGCTTACTTTGAACGCATCAAATGTATAAAATCTATTATTTTTTTATTTATCTCTTATATCAAAAAAAATATTGTTCTCAATCCGATTTCATTCTAAATTTATCATCTTATCTTTTAACAAATTCCATAAAGAATAAATGGCAATTTAGTATGAGCTTATTACTTTACTAAATTGTGTTATATACTACATTTCATCTTCTGTGTTTGGATGATAAATTTTAAAATTATTTTGATAACTATAAATTGCGGCCCGCCAAAAAAGTGCTTTGCTAGTCGAGTGAAAAGATAGCCTAATGCATATATATAAAGTATTTATAGATAATTTATTTTTATTTTATAATGCATTTTAAGAACTTATCGAATAACCCTATTAAAAATAATAATAATCGAATCGAATGATACTGGAAAAGCATTTCATCTTAAAACGGAAATTTGAATGCCAGATATAATCAAATGATTAATAATGTATTGAATATTTTATTTCATTTCAGATCCGAGCCCAAGGAAGAGGAGAAATCCTTATTTCACTTTGCTGGCAACCAGCTGCTGGTGTGTATTTTTAATTCAATTTATCTATAAATTATGCAGATTAATTCAAAAGAAAAATTCAAAATGATGAAGTAGGGATTATAAATTCAAAATCATTTTAATTTATGAATTTATTGCTCGTGTCTATTTTATGATATTAGAATACTATTCATAATTCATTACATTAATTTCGTTTTTTTTTCCTTCTTTGTAATACATACTCGTATTTTAAATTACCTTCTTAAAATATAAGTATAAATTTCTATGTTGAAAATCTTGAAAAAATTTTTTAAAAAAGTTCCCTTTGATTCAAAATATTAATTATAATTCATAAAAACTTTCACTTCAATTCCAGGTCGACTAACGGTTGTGCTACTGAAGGCTCGAAACTTACCAAGAATGGACGTGACTGGACTGGCGGATCCCTATGTTAAAATCTATCTCCTTTATAATGGACAGAGAATTGCAAAGAAGAAAACTCACGTCAAAAAGCGAACTCTGAGTCCCGTCTTTAATGAAAGCTTTGCGTTCGACATTCCCACCACAGAGGTAATTAGCATTCATCCTAATTGAAATCTTGCTAGTGATTTTATTGAAATAATGTTAAATTATACTTCTAATACTTTCGAAATCCAGTTCATTGTCTAAATTTTCGAAAACCACAATTAAGTCATTTATGCACTTAGAGATTTTAATAGTTATTTAAATAACGTGTGAGAAAAATAAACCATAATTAAACACGAGTAAAATTCTACAAAACAATTTTAAATGCGTTTTCTAAAAGATACGAGTGTTTAATTATGTGTTTTTCCAACCAGTTTTTTTACAAAATTTTATACAATTGGGATATGTGTTAGCCAAGATATTTAAATCCTAAGAGATATCCAAATTTTGTCGTCAGCCTGTCCAAGGCATTTGAAATGGTATTAGCTAAGTAAAGAATAAGAAGACAAAGTACCAAATATTGGTCTAAGCAAAAGCAATTTATGAAAGTGTCTGTCAAGCAATAGAACTTAAGGACTCAATTTTCCGATATGTCTTGAAATATAGCACATTGTACTGAATTACTGATATACCCGTAGTAGTACCGATCTTTTAAAACACAATTAATGTGTCTAAATAAAAATTTAAGACAAATTTTATATAAAATTAGTAATATTTTGTTTAAATGGAAAATCATATTTATTAAAACGAAAAAAATTCTTAGTAATCTGTTTTTAATTGTAATTTAATTATTTTGAATTAAGTTTGTTTTGATGAATTCAATAATTGCAAAACAAGCCAACGTTTCTAAGAAAGAATCTATTTATAATTAATTATGTTTTGTCTATTAAAGTACAGAGAAATTTTTAATTCAATAAATTATTTATTTTGGTGATTAGGTTTTTAATAGACATCAAACTACGTCGAAAATTTATCAAATTGGCGGCTTGGCGAAACCTGCCAGCTTTTCATGTTATATAATAAAACACCAAAATCTGTACTTCTTATGGTTTTATTCTTCCACAATTTATACTACAACTAGAGATTAAAACATAAAGTTAATTGTCAATCTAAATACAGTTTTTGCATCTTTCTAATGCCTCTGCCAATTGGTCTCTTCCCGACTTGAGTCTTTGCCTGTCTCTATTCTAGAACCCCCCACTTTCCTTCATCATGTACGATTCTTTACCTAATTCTAAACTAGAGCTCTCCTGTGAATACCGGGAACAGAGCTCAGCAACGGTAGCCCGAACCGAAAGAAATCGTTTGAAAAAAAAAACAATGAGACGAATGAGCGAGTTCCCGGTCCGGGAACCGGATTTTTCCAACAGAAAATAACTCTCAATTTACATTTCACATTACAACTAGTTCCACTTCAATTTGAAACGGTTAACTTGGAAATACTTATAATAATGAATTTCCAAACAAACTATAAACAACTACCAACAAAAATTTCATTTTCATGGTTTAACACAAATATGTCATTTATTCATAAAACTGGCGCCTCAAAAGTTCAATTAATTTACAAATTTCAATCTTGAAACTAAAATCGAGATAAGATCTTTTAGATCCTTCTGAAATCAGAGGATAAAATCTAATTTTATAGTGGATTATCCTTTAATTTGAATATTTACAAAAACAATTTTTCAAAAGAAACATGCCAGATATTGTTCCCAGAATTTGACATAGACAAGTATTAGTCATTAAATGACATAAACTTAGAATAAAATTTAATTTATTTTGGTTTGGTTTGAACTTTTTTCTTAAAAAATTCATTTTTATAAAAAAAAATATTTAATTGTTATCATAAATATTAAATTTATTACAAATATTGTAGCTTGAAATTATATTTTTAATGGAAAGTTATTTCCCTATGTAAAAATGCTATAAAAAGTACTTTATATATTATAGTTTTCTATAATGTCAGTTTTGACGGATGACAAAATAGTTTTTTTTATTTAAAAAAAACTTTAATTAAAACTAAATACCATAATTTATTATTCTAGGGCGCTGGAGCGTCGATGGAGGGAGTTTCTTTGGAATTGATGCTGTTGGACTGGGACCGAGTGACCAAGAACGAGGTGATTGGACGTCTGGAGTTGGGCGGACAGAGGTGCACGGGCACGGCGCTGAACCACTGGAACGAGGTGCAGTCCAGTCCGCGAAGGCAGATCGCCGAGTGGCACAAATTGAACGAATAAACTTTGCAAAAATCTGCTCCATTAAAAACTAAAACCAAAAAATGAAAACAAAGTAGCCACTACAGGATTCTACAGGTTCTAGAAAAAAATCAAAAAACAAATTAATGTTTCTTGCTTTTAGAGAGAAAGGGAAACACACTCTTTGAGGAACGAAATTTTCTGGGACAGAGAAAGAAAGAAAGCAAAAAAAAGTAAAAGCAAATGACGCTCAAAGCGAATTTAATTAGAATTCAAGAAGGAAAAAAAACAAAAAAGAAGCACATTTCATACTCATTTTTTACAGAAACCCCAATTCAATTTCCCTCGCGTGATTCAAAATATCAGCCGACCGTAACCAAAACCAGATTAAGCATAAAAGTAATAAAATAGAAAATATATTGTAAAGGCATTAAAGGAATTCTTTGTGGCGCCATCTATGGAATCGAAGCAGAAGCACAATTTGTCAGTAGAAAAAATGTTACAACTAAATGAATTAATGTTCAAAGAAAATCACACAGAATTTCGATATTTTTGCAACAAAAAACCTGTAGTATAATTAGCCATTGTATCAGTTCTTCGTTTCTCCAGTAAGATTTATATGATTAGAGTTAAGAATCTTCTATTAAATTGCTCATCAAGAAGAAGAAGACAAAAAAACAAAAAAAGCGATGGGCACTGTTGTTTCTAAACTTATCATTCCTCTGTTGTTGATTTATACTCATTTCCTCTATTTTAAAATCCATCCTTCATCCATTTATTAATCTATTTATTTTAGATGATACTTAAGCAAATAAAATACCATACCATTGGACATGTTTTGTAAATAAATGAGCTGTAGGAAAGTGAAAATGATTCTATATTTAAAAAAAGGGTTCGGCTACGAATTGATTAGACTGCAATTTCTAATAAATGTGGGCATTGCGATAAGAAAATGGCGAGGCTGAGATGTTGAACATATTCTATATATATATTAATAATAAATAAATGCATATAAAATAAGAGCCATTCATGTTGAACCACTTTAGTTTTCCAAAATAAATAAAATGATGAAGAGGTGAGGAAAGAAAAAGAAATGGAAAAATAATAGCCTGCAAAAGGAACTACTGATATTTATCTGATGTATTTTATTGATATTGAATATATGATATGAACATTATAAAGGTAATAAATGATTATATATAATAAAAATGGGTTTTAATTATTAAATGTAGCATTTTTAGTTTTTCAGAGACTTTAAAATTAATATCATTTATTCAAAGATATATATAGTTATAAATCCAAAAAAGAAATATATTTCTTAAAATTACTGATAGTGTTAATATAATTACAGCACTCATTTACCTATTTTAACTCACTGCGCTCATCAAAATACATGATAATTTCGTGCTGTAATAACCTATGTTTCAACACTTGTCTCGAAATATACTATTACACAATTCTATTGAAAATCTTTTACATTTTATTAGTCTTTCTCTTTAAAGTCCTTCATCATTTCACACTATATAGTTATATAGTTACATTATTCACCCGCAACCTATCACAAATCGTGTATAAACACAAACTTAGTGCTTTGTAAAATTCAATTACTAAAAATATTGGATTAGATCTTGGTAACTTGGAAACAAAACAAATTTGTTGTGTTCTTGCCTCTTCAATCAATAAGTAGACCATGTTTTATTAATCAATTTAATTTTTTCTCCTTATTAAATGTTTAAATTTACATATCACACCACTCTCAACATAAATACTACCGGCTTATAACTTCTACACGGGTCATTTCTAAAACAATCTATTAATGAGGATTGTAAGAGAGCCGGGATTTTATAAAGAATCTTGCAAATTTTGTTCGCATTATCATAGTAGGCCGCCAGTATCTCCATCTCTGGATATTAATATCGGGGTGGTAGGATATAGTTTAATATTTTTATATATTTTCACCAAGGGGTCTTAGGCTAAAACTCGTGATCGGTACAATATACCTAAAACACGATTGGTCACTATGGAGATTAATAGATTTTTCTCAAAGTCTCTATACTTACGGGAGAGACGTTACCTTTTTCAGTCGCCGATTTTCTCAATCCCGATGAAAGAGAAATCTTAATTGGTTCTGAAAAAGGATTTAATCAATTTAGTCAAAAGTTCTGTGTGTAAATTAAACCCGTGACGGACAGTTGGATGTTAATTTATTTACGGCTGAGAATAGACTGAAGAATAACATTTAAATCAGCGCTCATTGCGATTCGCAAAAATGAAAGATGCTTATTCGACGCATTCCCAGTCGAGGTGGCCTGAAGAGAAACAATGGGGATCGAATAGAGCCGGAAAGAAGTCACCGTAAAAACTGTCATTAGAACTGCGCTCGTCACACTATACATCATTATTTACTTGGATTGGACTACTCCTTCTGATAAAAAATTACTTATTCTTAGCTTAGGTATTGATAAAAGATTGTAAACCTATATTCAATCAATTATTTTGAATGATAAAAAATATGCGAAAGCACACTTTTCAGTGAAGAACGCACGCCTCGAATACTAGGTTATGGCTGAGGATTTACTGAAAGAATTCGATCGTTGGGAAGATGTTGGGAAAAAATAAAGAACGAAAAAACTTCAAATTGATTTTATTCAACAATTTACAATTTACAATATTGTTAATCGTTTTAATATTAATTATTTTGTTCCGTTTCTTTCCAGCGAGCTAATCCCTCCAACAAGTCTTCCATTAATTATTTATTTCATTTTCCATTCTGTCATTTTTAAGTCGTTCAACACGCTCTCGCAAGCTCTTTCAATACTATGCACTGGATCGTCATCATCATGTTTAGCCTATTTCAATCCGTCTCTGAACGTAGACTTCCCCTATGCGTTGCCACTTGTCCCTGTCTGCAGGTTTTCTTATCCATAATGGGCCTGCCTCTCTTTTAATGTCGTCCTTGCATCTTGTTTTCGGGCGTTCAGTGTTTCTTTTGCCCGTTCGTGGTCTTCACCTCGACGTCAGCTTTGTTCAGCGGTTTTCAGTTAGTCGGACAACGTGTCCAGCCCATTGCTACTTTAGTTTTGCAATTTTAGCCACAATATCCGGTCTTAGCTGTATTCCACTGGATAATGAATAATATTTATAAATGAATGCATTTTTATTATATAGAAATGTTTTGTAAAATGAATATAATTATCTCCGTTTTTGCTGAGTTAATCAAAAATAATCATATCAGCACTTGTTCCTGTTGGAGAAAACTGTTCTCTGACAAAGTGAACCAACAAGCAGTCGTGGCCGAGCGGTTAAGGCGTCTGACTAGAAATCAGATTCCCTTTGGGAGCGTAGGTTCGAATCCTACCGACTGCGACATTTCTTTTGCATTTTTTTATTAAATGAAATAATTTAAATGTATCAATTATACATTATTTTTAATCTATTTTACTATATAAAATGGATTTAACAAAATAACCTGTCAATCATGAAATATACAGAGAATTTGAAAAGAAACTGAAATGTGTTGCAAGAATGTAAAACAGCTGTTTAAATGAGGAAAAATCAACCGAAGGCGAGTTGAGATGGGAAAATAAAGATATTTTCAAATTTAAATAATAAATTTGTAGAGATTGAGTTATGGCAACAACATTTATTTTCATTAAATTGGTGACAAATTGGCGTGGATTTTTTAATATTACCGCACGCTGTGATGAAACCATTACAGAACCAATTTGCGTTAAAAATAGACTACTTTTCGATACGGAATTTCACAAAGAAATTTTAAAATTATTCTATTAGTTTACAAGGCACACTAAATTTTAAGCAAAGTAACCAAATAGAAAACAAAAACACAATAAAAATGACAGTTTAAATTTTGAAGAATTACCTGCCACAACATAGTAAAAATTCTTTTATTTTTTTAATATTTTGGAGAAAGTTTCTAAAAGTTTTGTAAAATTTAAAACCAATAAAAAATTCTGTTTAAAATAAATTTGAAACAAAAACAAAAAAGTAGTGACGGCGGTGGGATTCGAACCCACGCCCTTTCGGACTGGTGCCTAAAACCAGCGCCTTAGACCGCTCGGCCACGCCGCCTTGAAATTCGTTGATTCAAACAACAATTCAATAGAACGTTAGAAATTTGTTTGAAAATAAATATGATTAATTTTAATTTTTTTTAAATGTTGCTTTGACCAAATTATCGAATAAACTTAAATCTTATTTTATCACATAACATTAGATTTTTCTCACTTAATGATTCAAAATATAAATTAACAATGTTTTTGAACAATATTTGTTGAATATAAAATCACATTTTTATTATTCGCACACAGAAATATTGTGAAAAATATTGTGATAAATTAATTTTTAGAATATAATAAAATTACTGAGGTGAGTAAACGAAAAGTATAACAATACACACTCTGTTCTAATGAAAAATACCTCTTGTGTTTACTACGATTGGTAATTTGTAAATTTTGTTTGTATTGAAGAAAATTGTAGTTTTAACCTAAAAAATTTATATGGTTTTAAATGATTGGCTGTCTGCACAGTTAGAAATAACTGTCATAAAAGTTGACATAACAAAATTGAATATTTTAATTATAACCGAAGTAACACAAAAGGTCGAAAATATGAGACGCTGCCTAATGAATTAAATTTACCCAGGAACTAGAGACGTAAAATTCTTCACCTGGGATGCCTTAGTAACAAAATATTTTAAGAATCACATGGAAAACCTAAACATAAATAAAAAAATTATATCATACATGCAAACTCAAGTAATAAAAATGACTATGGATAGTGAATAAATGGATTGTAAAGTAAAGGATAAGGATGAAGATTTCCTAAATCAGGATGAAATGGAAATGGAAGAATTCGTGTTAAACTCGTACGAAATATAAAATAGACAAATGAAAATAATTAAAATAATTTCTTGCTAAATAACCTTCTTTTCGAAACACAGGGGGAGAAATTAATTTCTTGTAAGGAGGTCTATTCTGTGTAATGGACTTTGGAATTTAAGATCTCCACTTGCACCGATCGAACCTAGGCCTCTCTACAGATTATAACTTTGTGTCATATCAGATTTACAAATACAATCAATTTTGCGAAAAAAACAAAAAAACAGCAAATGTTGAATAGGTCAGCGTTATAGCCGCATCCCTCAGCGATAATTGAGCTTTTTTAACTTGTTAAAAGAATTTTCTAAATATCTGTAAAATAGGCTTATTTAACGGCGATAAGCTCATCTTTTAGTTAGGCCTGTTTTTTTTAACTTTTGAAAGGCGAAAGAGTTTGTACTAAGTCAAGTCTTCAGAATACGGCTCAGCAGTTCGTAGCCTATTTCGATCAATGAAATACGAAAAAGTGTGAGATGTTTTAGTTGTCAAAAATGATCAAACACGGCACACTTGTGCGGGCAGGCTTCTTATTCCAAATAAAAATTTTGCAGCGTTTTCAGTTCAAATGCCTATTATCTTAGCTATCTGCATCACTATTCATCTCATATCTGCTAAACCCATGTCCCAGTTTTTCGTTTTTATATTCCATAGAGCTCGTTTTCGGGAGACAATTCCAATTTGGCTAAAATGTTAATAAGGGTTTAAAAGATGTTCAAATTAATAGAGCTAAAGCGCCTGAATCGGACACCGCTCTAGGCGGTTTATTCTTATTGTCACCAAATATTCGGCTACTTTAAGGTTAGACCACCTCATCTTAAAATTTAATAACCTAAAATATTCAACTCAAAATTTAAAAAAATTCATTGATAGAAAACATTTAATAAAAAAATGCAAAAGAAATGTCGCAGTCGGTAGGATTCGAACCTACGCTCCCAAAGGGAATCTGATTTCTAGTCAGACGCCTTAACCGCTCGGCCACGACTGCTTGTTGATTTCTCATGTCCGAGTTTCGTTTGGTATTGCAGTCATTTCATGCTGATGTAGGCCACACTCTTAAAATGCTTAACTTTTAATTTTATTCAACCATTTCCAAATATTATGACCTGGAATTTAAAGTATTTACACAACAAAATTATAAACCAACAATTTATTTTGATAAAAACCTGAAAATATTTATCCAAGAAACAAAACAGGCAGGAAAAGTTTAGTTCAAAGGCTACTTTGTTTAACAACATAAAAATGAAGAAAAACAAACACCATAATCATGTTATATAATTTTATTATGTATTCACTTGTTCTATAAAGGACTGTTTCAATATTTACAATTAAAATAAAATCGATTCTCTTATCTCTCGAACAGTGCTTCTTGTTACAATTGTCACTTTTCAGCATTTCAAATACACAATACTTATCAGCTTGCTTAGATCTCGAGCCTTTAAAAGAACATAAATAAAATTGTATCTCCTTAAAAATTCATCTCTATATAATGTAATAAATATAATTTGATTCTCTCTTCTTATTCAATCTCCCGTCAATAATTATAATCCTATTTCTTACAGTAAACATCGGCAAATCTAATATAATTCTGGTTTTTTCCTTCTTTTTAACTGCTTTTCCCGTAAAAAACACTACGGCGGACTAAAATGTTATGGATTTGGGTGGCGACCTTCTCTATTTATAATAAAATACGGATAAAATGCGTAAAATCTATAATATAAATTCGAATAATATGAGAAACTTATGATGCAAATGGCGTGATGAAAAATTCTCTCCCTTTCTCTCTCTCTAATCTCAATCTGGCAATGCTTCGGCATTAGTCTATTCACGTTTAAAAGTCGCAAATAAATGCAGTTTAAATTGTAAATTCAGTACAATATTAATATAAACACACTCATATATAAAACGAACTGTTGTTTTTTATACCTTACGTCTATTAATTCAGAAAATGGTCCAGCTTCTTCGTTAAAAACGACAAGAGGACCCCCTTATTTTTTATTTACAATTTCGAATCGTTACGATTCCTTTGAATCGCACCTTTTTGCACTTGTCCAAAAAATGAACAAACAATGAAATGAAAGTGTAAAAATGATTTCAATTTGAATAATATTGAATTGATGAAATAATTATGAGATTTCTAATTGGTACATTAGACCTGTGCATATTTGTCAGTCATTTTCGGCTAATTATACTGTTTAAAACGGGAGGATCTTTAAATGGCAATGAGAAAAATACCAATTTTTATTCTTTTGTTTGTTCACTTTTTATGTTTTTTTTTCATATAATTCTTCTTCAATTCAAGTCTTGAGATTCCTTTATTTCTTCCTTCAAGTCCTGGAATGTTTCATATTATTATTATAATTAAATTCTGAACAGAATTGTCCCATCAAATTTCTTTTTCTCCTTATGTTGTCGTTAAAAGTAATGCGTTTCGCTTTCGGTCCGTTTTGTCCCTGCGACAAAAACTTCATTGCAAATTTAATCAATTAGCCTGCATTTCTCTCTTTCTCTCTGCAAACAAATTAGAATTATTTTATAATAATACCATCGAAATAAATTTCATAGTAATACGAATCGTTTGCCGGAAAATCACATTCAGTGCGCGCGCTTCCAATTTCTTGCAAACACTCACTGAAAATCCGACTTAATAAGTACAAAACGTCTTCACTATCTCGCTTATCCTCTTCTCCTTTTCCCCTCCTCGCTCCTTTTTATGCTACAATAAAATATTTTACGCCTATTAACTAGTGTTATGGCTTAACGGATACATAAATATAATATATATCGCCCTAAACAAACACGAATATATTTAATCATATTAATTTTACTCTTTCTCTAAACCAGTCAGTCTTTCGCTGAGGGCCGCGCGCGGTTGATTGGTTGATTCTTCCTTCCTTCCTCGTCTACATTTCCTCAATTTCCTTCCTCCTCCATTCCTCAAAGACAAACATTAGTTATCCTTTTTAATGTGCCAATGACCAATTCGTTGTTGTTGCTCTTATTATTCTCCCCACGATTTCCAATTCCCCGTCCTCAAATCATCCGCTCAATCAGACCAACCTCAATGGGGCCGCTGCAATGTTGTGAAACCTAATAGAGAAAGAGAATAGATCAAAATACATTATTAATAGTGTCTATTAGTTGTAATCGATTATTGACTTTCTTTTCAAATTTTGATACAAAAATAAAGATGTTTTACGGACATTTTATAAAATTAGTTAAAATTTACCAACAATTTTTGTACTAAAATAGTAAACATATTATTTTTTTTGTATGTTTACAGATACAATATATGTTAGAATACCGATAACCTTTTTAATTAGAAAGGTTAAACAAACAATTCATAAACATGAGTAATTTTTGTACGCTCCACAATTCTAAATTTAAATCTTCAGTAAATGTTACTTAGCATAAACTTAGTTGAGTTCAGCATTTTTTATACTCTAACAAGCTGGACCCGGCAAACGTCGTTTTGCCAGCTTGTATTATTTTAAGGAAATATAAATTCAGCTAAACAAAGAAATACTAAGCAATATAGGTTTGAGCCGATGAAATTAAAATTGAAAGGGAAATGAATCGTTTTAGGAAAAAAGCATCACACAACTATATATTCAAGTTAATTTCTTTTTATTTTATTATGAATGACAGTATATATTAATCCTTAAGCGCAAAGGAGTGGA
>JXOV01007475.1:9375-22449 GCA_001014945.1 Clogmia albipunctata | reverse complement strand
ATTTTGTATAAAACACAGTCGATAAGTATTAAACACTCGTGCCTTCTTCAAGGCACTCGCTACCCTCGTGGCTTAAACCAACTCTTTAATTATCGTTTAACTAATCGACCTTGTTTTATAAATAACTATTACTCAATCAACTCAAACACCAAATATTATCGTAAGGAAGATTTAACTTAAATCTATTTTTTTAAATATTTCCTAACAGTCAAAACACAGTTATTAAAATGTCAAATTATAATTACTAGAACAATAACAATTTTTGGTTTTTTCCTGTCCTCCTTGAATATTGTATTTCTTATACTAATATCTCTCTACCATCAATTTGACCACGGAATTGAGAAGACAAACACTTGCTTATCGAAATTTGTTCCTGTAAATAAAAGTGGAGCCTAAGCAAACACTGTTGATTGAAATACATGAAGATTGAGAGATTGTTGACTGTGGTGTGAATACCAAAGGTTAAGATTGCCTCACAACCAAGAAATCGATAGGACTGCCAATCAATACAACCCACATCGGAATAAATATTGGATGTCTCCTCTGACAAGCCACAAATTCACCCTAAAACAACCCTGATTCCGAATTCATATCGTAAAATGCGTGTTCTATTTATTAAATTTCTATTTAAAGGAATCAATAAACATAATCGTTTTAAATGCCAAAGTACGTACTCGTAATATGTAAATTTAAATATGATTTTAATGTATTTTTGATTGATCAACGTGGGTATAAAAATCATAGGCATAACAAATTTGTGATTGAAAAACATAACAATAATTTTTCTCCAATTCCGTATAAAAAAGTAGCCTTTTTTCAACGCACATTATTTCTGTAACGGCTTACAATATAGCACGCGTGCGGTAATATTTCAAAATTTTCACGCATTTTCGACAGCAAATTAATGAAATTACATATTGTTGTCATAATCAAATCTCTACACATTATTATTGAAATATTTTAAGTTGAGAATTTCGTTAAGAGGTATTCCCATCTCATTCTAATAAACACACTGAGTCTTACTTGTCACCAATTACATAGTGTTGTTATAACCAAATTTATTATTTAAATATTTTAATATGAAAATTTTATTTTTGAGTTGTTGTTGCACACTTTAAAAAAACCGCTTTAACTGGTATTTTTTTCAGAAGCGCTCATGGGTTTTTTGGCTTAAAATTGATATTATGACACTCAAATTCGTTCTGTCAAAGTCGTTATTATAGCACTATGTAGTGCTTTAAACAATTTTTTAAAGAACTAGTGCTTTTTTATTATTAAAGTGTGACCTCCATAAAAAATCCATCAAATTTATATGGTCATCAGTTTCGATAGGCGTGGCTTACCTGTGATTTGCCAGTATTAACGATTATTTTTCAAAATAAACCACCTATGGGAAATTTTCGTACTACGCCTTGCGGCTATGAGTAAGAGAGGGATGCAAAATATTTCAAATTTTTAATCTAGACCCGCTTAACCAACTTTTAATAAAACGATTTTTTCTTTTTATTTTTGTGTTAATTTATTTAAAAATGCATAAAATTTTGAATAAAAAACACGGTCGATAAGCATTATTAAACACTCGGGCCTTTTGAGGGTACTCGCTACGCTCGTGTTTACTCTTATATTTAATAATGACTTATCTTATCGACCTTGTTGTATAAAAAACTATTAATACATATATGAAATAGGCTATTACAGAACTCATTTACTCGCTGCGCTCGTCAAAATACATGGTAAATACGTGCTGTAATAGCCTTTATTTCACCACTTGTATCGAAATATACTATTTCCATCCAATTTTTTACAAAAATTGTTCTGAATTTCACTTGAATGAAGATTTGACGAAAACATTGTATTAATAAATATATTAAAAAATAATCTCATTTTCTGGAATACTATTTCGATGTTTCTAACAACTACCAATAATGCTTAATACCTTGTCAATTCCAACTCAATTCAAAATTCTTCTTAATTCAACTATTAAACCCGTTTAAAAAAATTGCAATAAATTGATTGAAATGAAAACTCTAGACAAGATCAATAAAATTAAACTGCAGTAGAACAATAAAATAGGCAATTACCAACATTTATTTTATATTCAATGTTGATAATAAAAAAAAACACAAAACAAACAATTTACAATATAAACATCTTGTAAGAAGTCGTATCCAATTCAATGATTAAACTGGCATGTCAAGAAATCGACTTTCAATTAAACCAAAACACTGAATCGTGTTGAGGATATAAAAGTTAATGGTTTTAGATCTATAAATGGATCTCAAACTCGTTTAATAGGCATTAACTTACATTTAATGATATATTTCGTGTAAAATGACAAAACAATTTAGACATTTCCATTCAAGAAAATAAACATAAATTTTAGGTCTCGTTTGGATGTCTTTAAAATTTAACACAATAAAATATTATATGCAATTGATTTTATAACAAATTTGCACAAAAAACATTACGAAGAAGAGTTTAAAGACCATTGTTGACATTGAAAAGTATTTCAAACTACTACTCCAATATACTACTATTCCAATACCAAGCTAGATTAGCACATTTATCGCGATTTGCATTGAAGAAAAATGCACTTAATCGGAAACAATCAAACTGTGTCCATTCATAAAAAAATGAGGACGGGAATATTTTGTCCATTCACTTTCTTCGCATTTCCTGCCTAGAAATTAGTTAGCCATACATAAGTATTTTAAAAATTCCATTCAATTCAATATAAACTCCTCTCGCCAGAGACACTCAGTTCCTGGAATAGGCTAATATGATAACAAGGCTTGACTGTGTTCATTTTTTGGTCAGTTTTGATATAGAAAAAAACGACTCCAATTTGCGAGAAAAAAAATTGATCATTTGTTGATTCCCACCTCTTCCGTTGCGAAGGCCGAAAAAATCAAGCTAGACTCAACGCTTATGAACAATAAGGTTGAATGGATCTGTGGTGGCATTAATAGTGAAACGTCATCGGCTGGATACCATTCATTGTTTTGATTTTGTATGCAAGAAAATTAGCGTTAAAATTAAAACAAAAGACTTTTAAAGTATTAATTACTTGTAATAACTACTTCAGACAATAATTTTTGGTCTATTAAGTTGAATATAACTTATTTTGATCCGAAATGCGAAAAAATCGCAAAAATTCTCTCACCTATTTCAGTCAAAAAGACAAGATAGAATCTAGATAACAATATAAATCTGTCTAGTTCTTATTTTACCAATAAAAAACACAAACTAAATGGATTCATGTTATTTTTCTCCCGGCTGATGACGTCACGTAAAATCCGGAAAACTTATACAAGAGTCTGTTTTCAAAAAATTATTTTTTTTGTTTTTAATTTTTAACGAGTTAAAAAATTAGACAAACGTGGAACTATATTAAGCTTTTAGGCGCATATGTTAATAAACAAATAAAAAAAAACAAAAAACATTGTTCTTATAGCTGTATCTAAATCTTATTGACCCATCCTTGTTTTTCAATGATTGAGACACTTGTGAGGATAAATATTCAAATAATAAATATTGCTGTTTATTAAATAAATCCAAGGTCACATAAATGGCGATATTGTCTTATTTACTCTTTGTTACGAATTCTAAGAACTAAGTTGTACCTTTGCAAAAGAAACTTTCTTAACCTAATATAAAATCTTTTTAAGAATAATTGAATTGAGATTCATTGACGATATCCATTTGTATTAAATAATTTTGAAAAATGTGAAGCATTTATTTTCTTTTATTTTATCTGTAATAAAATGAAGATAATTCATCTTTATAATTATGACAAAACCCGAAACAGATAAGGTCTACAAACCACACAAACAAAAAATATATGATGACATCAATTTTGTTTTGTTTCTGTCACATGGGGAAATTACGACTGTTATTAATTGCTTCCCACATTTATATTTATTGTAAATAATTGCTCTCCAAAGGAAGAACAATTTTTAAAAATTATTATTCTTGTTAACATTTCTGACACATTAAATTAATATTAATTCATACCGTTCAAAAACAAGACCACTATTCACTAAGGCCCATTAGTCACCAGCTAATAGTGCCAGTTGGTTAAACAAGGATATTGTGAATTAGCAGAAAAATTAAAAACGGACACTACAAAAGTATGATTTATGACATTGTTTAAATGCTCATGTCCAAAACAGAAATGAAAGTTTTATGTAATTTATCATGAATATATTTATGTTTTATTTGAAAATAACTGCGAGTATGCGACTCATTGAAGCGTTTTTTAATATTTAATTATTAGGAACTTAGTTATAAATTCCAATATTTGACGAAATTGGTGATATGGATCCCACATAATTTTAAAATAATGAAAAACCTAAAATACACGATCTTTCGGTGTGCGAAATAGAAAGACGAACCCAATCAAACTCTATAAAAGATATAGGTCTAAAATTGTTGTCATAATCGCCTCTTTTCTTTAAATTTTTGGATTTTTAACCATGGAGTATTACAAAAAGTATTTGAATACATAACTAGCTTTGGATAAAAATCTGTGACACAATAATAAAAACAGGCTCCTAATAAATATGTATAGATTTAGGTCGATAAAATAGAGCATTTAAAACACAAGGGTTGTTTTAAGCCAAGAGCGTAGCGAGTGCCTTAAAGAGGGCCCGAGTGTTTAATAACAATGCTTATCCACATTGCTTTTAAAAAAATTTTATGCACTTTTAAATAAATTTTTATAAAAATCTTAAGAATTCTTTCCGAACTAGTTAAATTTCCATCACTTCACTTTGTTGCGTAAAAATTTATCGATCGTATGTTATTCCGGGATAGGGAAAGAACATTCCTTAAATAAAAGTAAATTCAATTATGCCAGTATAACTGTTTCGCAATTTAGTTTAATTTTAATTACGTTGCACCGTTCACTGAATTAAAAAAAAAACATTTGGTAAACGCTTTTGATTTTTCGGCATAAATTTTAATATTTAAGTAATAGTTTTCAATGCTGTTTTTATTTCAATTTCGTAACAAAATATTGATTCGAAACATAATTTTTTAATATAAAATTCCATAACTGTTTTCATAAAGATTCGAATAGTGTTCGGCAATATTCTGCAGTAAAAGCTACAGTATTAAAATAACTTTCATGTAAATTGATGAATTTTATTTACAACGGCCATACTTTAATAATAAAAAAGCACACACGCAGTATTCTCATCTCACTCTAATAAACACACTGTCTTACTTGTACATATTGTATCCACAATTTGGAAAAACCCGCTGCGAACGTTTTTATTTTTAATTACCGACTAACTGGTATTTTTTTCAGAATTACAAAAATAGCGTTCAATACACATGTGAAATCGGTTATTACAGCACTCATTTACCTATTTTTACTCGCTGCGCTCGTCTAAATACATAGTAAATTCGTGGTTTAATAACCTTTATTTCATCACTTGTATCGATATATACTATTATACAACTGCTAGGTCGATAAGATAACACATCGTGTTTTATACCACATTTTATGTCATAAAAATCGAGAAAAAAATTATTTTTAAATTAATAATTTAGTTTACTAGTTCACATTATCCCTTTTTATTTTCCTCATTCCAATAAATATTTGAGTAAACTTTATCTTGCTGAATCTTATTTAATGTAATTCTTTTGTAATGGAGGCCTAACTGTAACACACTTAGCGAGGTCTTACTGTAGCGCAAGGAGCCCACAAGGATATTGTAAAGAGGGCGAGCAGAGACAATCCTGCCGCGAAGCAGAGACAATCCTGCCGCGATCGAGTCAAGTTCAAATAAACGTTCTCTCCCCGAAACCGTGCGTTATAATTGTAATGTATTGGCACCTTTCAGGACATTGACTGATCAAGGTAATAGTGTAATGTGAGGTGAGTAAAGGTTGGATCATCTTCAACAGGACCCAGATGAATGCCACCTTTTCACTTTCACACTTTAACAACATCCATTGTAATTGGAATTTGGTTCCATTGCAATTTGGATTTTAAAGGTAAAGATCTGGTTGGACCACTCTGTAAATTGCAATGAAACAAAATCCCAATTTCATTGAAAAAATTGAAGTCCTTTTTAAGGTACCAAAATTAAAAAAGGTTTCTTTAAATTACCAGTGCTTCATAACGTTTATGTTAAAATATATACATGTCTAAAAATAACAGTTTTGAAACTAAATGCATAATAATAACTTTAAATTACAAAATCAATTTGTTGACTTTTGAAGCTGTTGGAAGATTTAAAAAAAAATAAATGTCTTATTAGGAATAAAAATTACCTTAAAAAATAGTCTGAAACAATTACACTCAATTTTCAGAAATTTTAGGGCGAATAAAACGATTTTATTCAAAATATTTTAGAACCAGACATCTGTTTTACAGTTTAAAATAATACAAAAATATCAACTTTGGAAAATTGTTAACCAAATTCTACAACCTACTCATACTTATTCGTGTTTTATTTTTATTTTGTCGCTCTTTCAAAAATGAAAAATTTGGATTTATTCGTGATTAAAATCGTATTATAATAATAACAATAAAAGCACGTAATATGTTATAGAAATTCAAAATGCCATGAACGCGAACTGAATAGAATAATTCTAATTTAATTTATTTCAATTATCACCTTACCTATTAGTTTATTTCTGAATAGATTAGACATTCACAAAATATTTTAACAATTTTAGAACGAAATCAATAAATCCGAAAAATAATCTAAAAATAACGAAATTATAAAAATAATTAAAACCGGCAATGCTGTAAATCCATTTCAATTAAGAGCGGAAATCTGTAGATAATGGACCAGGTTGAACTAATTAATTTTTCCGATATAATGATCACTAATTCCGCCTCATCAATTCATCATCAGAGCCCACCTCCTTCACGTTGGACACACCCAAACACAAGGGACTTTTTCGCTACATCATCATTACTTGTACAAATGCAATACTTCATTGAGTACAAAGGAAAAGAACTGATTCATATTTTTCGGCTCAGGGCCACCAGAACATCCTTCATTTTCACTCCTCCGATTGAGTCAGACAGGCGTATCGTCAGTGGTTTATGGAATATTCTTTATTTGAGTGCTATAAAAAGTAGACGAGCTCTGGTAAAAATTGGGCACGTGATTGTTCCTACTTTCACAGAATTCAAATTCATATTTATTCATTTTTTCCCATAGTAATCATTAAACTCTACGAGTATGCGTGACCTTTCAAGAAATTTCTTTGAAAAATTAAAAAGAGTAAAATCGATATCTTGGCTCTTTAATAATAAAAAAAATTAAAAAACGTACTTGTTAATTCAATCATCTATTTAGAGGTAGTATTTTTAAAAAATATTTTCATATATATCATAGCGTATTGGTTGTAAGTGGCAAGACAGAAACCAGAAATAGAGTGGGACAAAATATCACCACTTCAACTACCTCGGTTCTCCTTTCACTCTAACAAATAGTGATGACCCCTCGGCAAAGGTCGGTCGACAGATTTTCTTTGCAAATAGAGCACTACATTGCAACAGGAAACCGGGTTGCTCCAAAATTTTATTGTCGAAACTCAAAGTTGCTTATTTATTAAACGGTAATAAGAAGTGTGTTACGATATGGTGCTGAGACATTCAGATTGTTAAAATCGGACAAAATCCGACTGGCCGTCTTTGAAAGGAGAGTATTCCATCGTGTTTTTGGTGGCTTGTGTGAGAATAGAGTTTAGAGAAGAAGATATTACCACAAACTGTATCAACTTTATGAGGACACACTGGTGGTGGCTTTTATCAAAGCGGAAAGACTAGATAGGGCTGGACATGTGATTCGAATGCCAGATAATGCGCCGTGAAGAGTTTTTTCAGCGATACCCCGTGAAACAAGAAGACAAGGATGACCGCGTCTCAGATGGGGAGACGGCGTGGCCGTGGACCAGGATGCAAGAGAGATGGGAGTCCACGACTAACTGGATAAGTGCAGTTGTTAATCGGAACGACTGGAGGCACATTGTTGCTGAGGCCAAGACCCTCACCCGGGTCTTGAATGATGATAATCAGAGCCTAATTATCAAATTATTAATTATTCCAGATTAAGAAAATAAATATTATATCGGCTCAAATATTGTTTTATCAAAACTTTTTAAATTTTTGCCATCTCTAAAACCAAAGACTATACTTCACGGGATCATTTCTATAGTATGTCTTTGCAAATTGGGTCTTCTACATGAATATTCCAGCAATCCCATATCAAAAATTTATTTATTGATTTCAATTTCCTAATGTGCAACTGTTTTCGTAAAGACAATAATAATCATCATTCAAACTTCTTTCTAATTAAAAAATTACATTCAAATTATTTGTACAAAATTTATATTTAACCAAATTTATAGCATTGTTTTCTACATTAAAACTAATGATTTTTCACCATTGTAGTTCGGTTTAAAAGTACAAAGGTTTTTTATTAGTTAAAAGGAACCTCTCTGAAAAAAATCCCGTTAACATTCTAGGTGCCAATGGGAAAGGCAACCTCAATCAACGGGCTTAGACTTTTAATGAATATACGTATACGTTTACTGCATATTATTAGTCAATGAGAAGCACCTAGAACGGTTGTAAGCGGATCCAATCAATCCGTTTATTTTTATTTATTTTTTTATTTATTTTATTATTAATTTTTTTATTAATTTTATTATTCGCCATTGCCTAATATGTAATTAGCTATAAATATTAAACGCGCGCCACCTAGAAGGGAAGCAAGTTAAATTCATACAAAAAAGACAGTTTGCTTTGCTTTCAAGTAGGTTTCAAACTGAATCAGCTTTAAATGTATTGTGTCTGGAAATTACCAAATTGACACGTTCGCCGCCTGNCCATTGCCTAATATGTAATTAGCTATAAATATTAAACGCGCGCCACCTAGAAGGGAAGCAAGTTAAATTCATACAAAAAAGACAGTTTGCTTTGCTTTCAAGTAGGTTTCAAACTGAATCAGCTTTAAATGTATTGTGTCTGGAAATTACCAAATTGACACGTTCGCCGCCTGGTAGAATATTTTTTTAACTAAGTGAATTAAATTTAAAATGGAAATATTTTCTTTAAAATACGTTTTAAACAGGATCTGGAAGATGTGTCATGAATAAAATAATGACAATTATCATATTTTATAATAAACCTTCTTAAAATTTGAGTTTTACCAAAATTGTAATTTAAATCAATTTATTTGTATTGGTGTCGTGTACAAATAATTTTAATATAATTATTTCTTTACGTTGTCTTTCGCAGCGGTTTACCACTATTATTTCGCTATATTATTGATGTACACAAATGGAAAACTTTTTTCGATCTGACTCGATCCTACGACCAATGAGACTATGTTTACTTGAATTCCATGAGAGTTTTCGAAAAAAGTATAATAAAATTCAGTTTTAGGCGGAAATTCATTCCTGATATTATTCCAATATACTTCATTAGAAGTTGAACATCGCATTAGGGTAAAACAAGCAGGTATACATATGTTCTTAAATTGAAATCTGTTCTTACACAAATATATAGACCTCGTCTAGTAACAAGACCGTTTTAATTATATTTATTACAAATTTGTTGGACATCATAGAAAAAAAATCTTCCTTTTCGTCTTTCCTTTTTTTAAATGTATTTGTGACTATTTATTTTAAACCCACACCTTTGCTAATTGGTGAGTGTTTTTGAAACCAATTTCCATTCGAAAATTCGAACCTGACATTACGTTCGATAATTACAAATGGTGCTTCAAAGTTAATTTTTAATTTAATTTTTTTTTTTAATTTTTAATTAAAATGTCCTTAAAATACGATTGAAACTGGATACTGGAAATGGTTCCTTCATAAAATAATGACAGTTTTCAGATTTTCTAGAGATTCTTCTTAAAATTGTGAAATATGAAAACTATTGATTTGTGTAATGCTATTTGTGCCGTGTAAAAAAATAAAGTGACTGGTTTCTTCTTCCAGGCGAGGCCCTATTATATTTTAAGAAATTCAAAACTTTGTTAAAAACTCAAAAATTTTACGACTTCATAAATTATTGTTAATTGAACAAATGATTAGATTTGGCTTGTATTACGAATAAATTTAATGTTTAGACTTTGACCAAAAACTAATTAGTCATCTTTTCCAAAATAAAAAAATATACAAAAGGAACTACAGACGATAGGAATAACAATGTTAATCCTTAGATTCATGAGTACCACTTAATAGTAACACTCAACATCAACACGGAATATCCAACGTTTAACTTATCTTAATCCATTTATCACAATGTCTCTTCTTCCTTTATGAAGATAGTACAAGTGACACATTCAACTAGATTATCTCAATCGTAAGGAGTCTAAATTGAGGTAATCCCAATTACCATCAGGTGACGATAAAGTTATAAATTGTCAATGAAATTTTGCAAGAAATTTAAAACTGTTCATTCACCAATTCATGTTTAACAGTGACACTGTGCTTTTTTAATTTAAAATAATTATAAATTAAAGTGCAATACTAAAGTTCCGCAAAAATTAAAATGAAACATATAATTTTGATTTTTATCATTGTTAATTATTTCAATTTCTTGGTCTGTATGTATATTATAATTAAGAATATTGTTTGCGGAAATAAACGCCGCTTATTTAATGACTTCAATGCAGACATTCTTTCGTGACCGTAAGAGGAAGTTTAACATACGATTTCCAATTGAACAGGAAATTTTTCACACATATTAAAATGATAAATTCATTAGTATTCTTTAGAAATATTATATAATCAAAAAATTTTATTTCAGATGCTAATACAAAACCATTTCTTTCATTGACTGTGTTATTCAAAATTCTAGAAAGAATCATTTAAATTGTAATTGTCTTAATCTATAATCAAAACAAAAATATTCGATTCTCAAAAAATATAAATGAATTGAATAATAGTTATTTGTGTTACAAGGGTGTAAAGTCGACTGTTTTTTTACGAGTGAAAGGAGTGTTAAACATTCGAGCCGAAGGCGAGTATTTCATCGTTTTCGAATTGATCTTATCTCAACGATATTCTATAGACAAACTTTACATTAACGTAATTAATCAATTTACTTTACCACATAAAAAGTCATCATGATATAAAATTTTATGTTAGTCTATTTAATAAAATATTTTTTATTGGTTATATATTGCACATAATTTTAATTTAATTGGAGTAAGTGGTAAGTGTAATCCTCCTACAAGTTCGTTTCTAGTACATTCTTTGCTTCCTCCATTTCCTCATCAAGCCATTCATCTTATTTTACGTCAAATAACACCGTCTTACTTTTATTATGACAACTGTTTACATGTACTCTAGCAGTTTGTTTTTAACATCCAATAGTTTTAAATATTTTCTTGCACTCCCGTATCGAAACAAAAGCTTTTCAATATCCATTTGAGTTTTGTAATGTTTCACTTTATGACACTAAGTGAAAATTTTGAAGTGTCATATATTAAAGCAAACAAATGTTCCAGGCCACAATAAAATAGGCAATTGCCTTATGACCAAAAATTTAATAGGAAACAAACTCTATTAGTTTGAATTCTAACCGTTAACGGTAACTTTACAATTTGAGATTTCAGTTGAAACATTTGTGAAACATGTCAATTTCAAAATTTTCCTTGTAAATAATGGAATTTAATGTGAAATTGTAAAAATTTCAGTGCTCATGAGTGGAGTGTCCTGCTGGGGTGTAAAGTCCTGTTTTTTAACTCGGAAACGATGAAGCACTCGTCTTCGTCTTGATTATTTAACACTCGTTTCACTCTTTAATAAACAGTTGACTTTACACCCTTGTAGCACAAATAACTATTTTGCAATAACAGCATCATACCTGCTAATGCTATTTCATTATTGACCCCTATTAGGTAAACATCTTCGAATAAGATTTATTATTAATAAATGCAATATTTAAAAAAATAGACTAGTCAGATAAAATATTCTACTAATAAAACGTGCACAAGACTCATACACAAAGTACTATTTCAGATTAAAATAGTTTAGAAAAAAATACTCAAATTCAAGAAATAGAACTCGACATCATAGGAGGGATTTTTGAAAAAAATGGCAAATATCCAAGTTTCACTTTTTATCTTTTTCTCTTACAGGCCAAAAAAAGTATTAATGTTAAAAGTTAAACTTGGATGTTTTTTACTTCAAGTTTCATTTTACTATTTATAGTTCGACTCCTATTTATTGAATATTAACCAAATTCCAAATTGCAATTTCTTTTCAAGAGTCTATAATTGACGATGTCTTATACAATTATCCCTTGGGCATATGGTTTATAAAACTTCCCCCTCCCTCCACAATTCTATATTTTCTCATATACGTATATGTATGTAGACTGAAGAGGATAAATATCAAATTAAATTACTACGTTTTTCACCATACACAGCCGACTTTGACAGGCTATACCCCCAAGCTAATATCGTACATGTTTTCGTGCCAGTTCTCCAGAGGTTCATTTTCATGATTATTATAACAAACAACTTTTATTCGAACAGGGAAAAAGTATAAATGACAGTTGTTTGTGCAAAATATTCCTTAATTCAAATGTTTTTGAAATAAAAAAAAATTATTATGACTTTTTGGAAAAAAATATAGGGGAAATATGCACAAAATGGCATAGAGGGTGTTCCTGGAATTTAGCTCTTTCTAGCTTGCATTTGACTAAGCAATCTTGTAACCCAAATGGCTTTGACTATCCTGCCAAAATTTGAACGCATTCAGTCCATGCGTCTTAGTGCCAGGGCCCTCAGAAGTTTTTCCAGCGAAATGAGTATTTATTTACATTTTGTTCAATTGAACATACTGGAAGAGTTTCGCTAATTTACATATTATCCTGGTGTTTATTTTATACATTAAAGATTATCTTCTTTGTCTTAAAATAAGATTTTTTAGAAATATAATCCTATTTATATTTTTTTAATTTTTTTTTCTTTCAAAGTGACATATGGACAAAATGGCACACCTCTCATTTTGTCAATTAGTGGTATTTATCTAATGAAACCGGACATATTTTGTAATAGATAACCAAAATTCCCAGAAATTATA
>JXOV01007474.1:0-14707 GCA_001014945.1 Clogmia albipunctata | reverse complement strand
GCTTTAACCACTGCGCCACCCGGCCCCAATAGAACATCACAATGTTTAAATTTAAATTTAAAGTATTAATTGAAAATCAACGTGATATTTCCTATGTGGGAGTTAGAGAAACAAGGTATAGGTTTCTCCATTTTCCCATGGTATTAGAAAAAGAAAGAAAAATAATATGAGGGAAACAACTTCATTTTAAATTTGATTTTAAGAAAACAAATTTCTTTTTTTGTTAATTTAATACAATTTGTATAAAACACGGTCGATATTATTAAACACTCGGGCCTTCTTTAAGGTACTCGTTACGCTCGTGGCTTGAAACATTCCTTGTGTTCAATAATGCCCGCTTATTGATCTTGTTGTATAAACAACTATAATGCATTTTGATGCATAAAATTGAAATTACAGCACTTCAATTTATTAAAGGTTTAATTTCCACCATCATATCGAAGAACGAAGAAATAAAATAAGAAACAATCTTATATAGTATTTAGAATTTGGAAATGTTAATTAACAGCTGATAATGTTTTTAAATTTTCGTGTTAAATTATTTCATAATTCATCAAATGTTGTTTAAAACTTAGTCGATATGCATCATTAAACACACAGGCCTTCTTTAAAGTGTATTTAAAATTATTATTTATTCTTTACTTCAAAAAACAATATTTTCATCCACTCCATATTAAGGTTTTTTCATTTTTCCTATGACAAAGTCAAACCTTCAAAGAATAGGTCCATTGGGACTTATCAATAAAACAAAATAAATAATAAACAAGACTCTTAAATAATTAGTGATGACCTTAACACATTACAAATTCCTCAGTTTATGCAAGGACAGTGTACTTTAAGTACCCCTTAAGTTATGTCCGCATACCAAATTTATATTTTAAGTAAAAAATAAACAAACAAAACAATTGAATTTCATTTGCAATCAGATAATGATTCATTCCTTCAAAACAACAGATATCTACGACTTAAAATAGTAATGAAGTACTCACTTATAGTAATAAAATTGTGACTGATGGTAATTTTTTGCACATAGATTTTTATTGATATTTTGGACATTTTACGAGTATTTAAAAACAACTAATGTCCATTTCTACTTATGATTAAATCAATATTAATTACTCTTTCAACGCCTCATTAACAAATGGCCTCAACGACTTACAAAGATGTGTTTTAACAATGTCGTGTGATTTATTTCTATTGTAAGTCAAATAATTTTTAAGTACATTTTAAGTTACAACCATGAAAATTGTTGAACTTGAAGAACTAGGAATATATTGCAAAAAATGACAATTATTATTAATTCAACAAGGTCGAAAACGTGACATTCTTCAATAGTTCATACTATTATTACCTAATTATTTTAGAATTACCCTAAAAAATATTCATTATATTCAATTTTCATTTAGAAATATATAAAACAAATTGAAAATTTAAAATAACCATTGAAAAGCTATTTTTAAAAAAAAGAATACCGATGATATTTTACTCAGAATTTAAATATAATTTATTTAAAGACAAATATCCGCAAAATCTTTAAACACCAATTTTAAAATGTCTTCAGAGAACAATGTTTTTGCACTCCCGTATCGAAACATACGTTTTTCAATATCCATTTGAGTTTCGTAATGTTTTACTTTATCGCACACNATTTCTATTTCACTAATGGAAAAAACTGTCATAAACTATCCAACAAATTTGTCTCAAAGTAAAAATTTGGTCGCCATTATTGCCCTTAAACTACACAGAATATTAATCTCGGCTTTACCATAGGACCGTGACTATGTTGCAAATTAGTTAACGTTTTCGGTTTTAAAATTTTAATATTTACTGTTTCAACAACGATCTGCATATAATTTGGCTATTTTCGTTCGAATTTTGGCACATAACATAAATATTAGAGATAAATTTGCTTAACTGTAATGTTAGTAAATTATAGTAATAGCCTTATATTGCTTAAAATAGAAAATTATTTTACAGAAATTAAAGCAAAGAATTGTTCCATGTAACAATAAAATAGGCATTTGCCTTATGACCAAGTAGTTAAGAGGAAACAAACTCTATTAGTTTTAATTCCAAACGTAAACATTTGTTAAACATGTCAATGTAAATTTTCTTGGTAAATAATGAAATTTAATATAAAATTGTATAAAATTCCATGGCTCATGAGTGGAGTGCTAAAAACGGTATGTCCTGTTCGGGTGTAAAGTCCTGTTTTTTTTATCTCGGACACGATGAAACCCTCGCACTCGGCTTATATGTTTCACACTCGTTTCACTCGTTAAAAACAGTTGACTTTACATCCTTGTAACACAAACAACTATTCTGTTTTCCATTTTCAAAGATAATTAAAATAAATTGCAAACTAAGAATCGGTTTTTTAATAAACTTATTATCTCGCCCTTCCTTAATTAATTAATTTCAGAGAGCCTTCTAAAAAAAGATAATATTTTTAATATTTATATTTTATACCGATTTAGAAGTACATCCTAAATCATAACCATGCACCAAATTTTGTTGAAACTTCGAAAATAAATTATCAAAAATTCCATTTTAGTAAAACAAATAAAATCGAAACTTATCTAACGCCCCTCGTAAAGCTGTTCCATAATTAATTAACGATTCATCATCAATTTAATAGACGCGATTTGCATCGATTGATCTGGGCCAGTTCAACACTATGACAACTCAATGGCCCATACTCGTCAAATTTTGCAATGAAATCCGATGTTGGCCAAAATGAATGAAAATTCGGCATGCAAAAGAGATGCTCGCTGATCGTCTGATTGATTGAAGAGCTTCATATTATTGGCGCTGTCATTTTAAGTCCGATCCCATCTGAATTTCAATTTCCCATCGACTGACTGGCTTTGCCAATTCAAAATACAATGGAGGGTATCGATCGCTGGTTGGTAAATTTACGACTTTGATCCAGAGGCGTCGTCGCCGTCGTCAACGTCGCACTATTGTTACAAGTCTGCAGGAGAAAGTACCTCCAATATATATTTTCGTACATTTTCTCTGAAAAATGTGCTGCTTTGCATACATTTTTGCCCAGTTTGTTGACATTACGACGCTCAGCCATTTTTATGCAGCACGTTGCTCTCTGTCACCCACATTCTATTATGAAATAGCGAAGCGGTGAAAAGCGCGCAAATGAAATTTCACGATTATCGATCGCAAACAACGTCAATTGAAGCCACTCAGGAAATCAATTCAATTTCGCAAAGATCGATCGACTACCAATTTCCGGCCCAATCACGACAAAATTATTAAGTTATTTATGATTTTGCACAAATATTTGATTCACAATATTGGCACATTTATGTAGGAATACATTTAATTTGTTACTACTCAGTTATACAAAGAAAATTATAATTTATCCTATGAGCATTCACAGTTTCTTAATTCAGTACACATTTTGCTATAAATTTAGTTATCTAATTTATATGCATTAAAATGTATAAAATTATTAACTAAAAAAATTGAAAAATGTAAACCGTAATATGTAATGTATATTGTAAGTGATCCAAAAAGATACAGAGTAAAGAGAGCAAGTAAATTATTATAAATTGTTGTATAATTTTAAGCTTACTTTCATTGCAACGATATTTAAAATTTTGTTATAGTACAGTAAAAGCTTATTAAAACCGAAATAATTTGTCCGTATAAACCGATTGTCTGGATTTAACAATTGATTTCCAAAGTATTTACCATATGGTGAACTTGGGAGAGACGCCATACTCATTTTAATTTAGGGTGGGTAAAAGATAGATGTACGTTTTTTGCTGTGTATGAAAGCTTTTTAAGGGAGCTCAACGTCTTATCAGTAGTGATTTTATACATCAATGATTACCGATTACTTTTTTTAAATTAAATGTTAATTATTCGACATTGATACTTCTTCCAAATACTTATCGAGAAATCTATGACCAAATTACATAGAATCATCATCATTTATTCTAGAAAATATCGAAATTTGACATCACTACTTGTTCGATGGATGTTTAGGCGATTTGCAGGTAATTTAATGACCTTCAAAATAGTATGGTTTGACTTAAATACGTCGAGTTGTTTGTTAGCTGCATCGCGTAATAGCCTAAAATCCGCTATATCAGAAAATATTACTCGTAACTGTGACTTTATTAGCTGTCCTATTGTGTCCATATTATCATCCACAATGCATAACGAGCTCAGTTTTCGATAGCCATCATTACTTTATTTGAACTAAAAATTTTTTATACTATTTTCTCATAATTCGATATTTGAGTTTTTAGACTTCCAAAGATAGTTACTGGCTGCCTACTATGAGACGACCCAATTTTTTCGAGCTGTATATATTGAACAATAGATTATCAACTATTTCAGTCTAAAAAAAATCAGCAAAAACTCTCTCTTGTTTGGGAGAAAATATGCCATCTGTCGTAAATGGATGAAACGATATTGCTGTATGGGAAAATTTGCATGCCGTTTTTAATTATTTGCAACAAACCTAGTTTTTTGTTTTATAGTGCAGACGATGGCCAATGATGAGACCTTTCTTCGTGCCAAAACAAATTGAGATCAGATTGATACACTCCGAGATATTAACTAAAGTTTAATCGAAGACCCCTGTCGTAAAAGGATGAAACGCAGTGTATTTTTGTTTAGAATATACATTAGTAATAATTCATCCAGTGAACCGAAAAAAACTTAGTATTATCAATCGTAAAAATAAATAAATGTTGTAAGCTAAAATAAAAAGGCCTGTGAGTCTTGCAAAAACTACTTTTCAGGTTGCAATAGTCATGAAACCGGAATAAATTACAAAAATAATTTAAAAGAAATTATTCATCTAAAATGACTCTACGACCATTTCTCCCAATCTTCCTGGAAAAGTTGTCACATTTCCAACTATAAGTTTTTATTAGATATTCTTTTAATTACACCCCAGCAAAATGTATTGATTTGATAATAAGTTATATTAAAAACGTTTCAAAGTTAAAGGTATTCCAATTTACTACACCCTTCATTTTACTATTTACAGACCTTCTTCCAAAAAGTATGGCATCTCTCCCAAGTTTACCCTATATGCTGTCGATTTATGGATTTAATAAGCGACTTCTACTGCACACAGTAGTTAAATAAAAGGAAAAGAGAATTTCTCTAAAAAACGACGCAAGTGCAAAAATTATCTGGTCTATGTTCGATGATGTATTTTTGGTTGATTGAGTTTAAAAACAACGTCTACAAAATAGACCTTTAAAGCACGTTTTCGGATAACAGTCTGACTTTATTAAAGTTGAAGTAGATACTATCTAGGAGGATGGGGCTGGAGTAGCGTAATTTTATTTCCAAAATTCATTTGCTATTATCAACTATTAACAATAATTTCTGATTAATACTTGTTTAAATACATTTAGAAAATAATACCTCCGACTTCAACAATCGAAGAGATAAAAAACAGGATCTTTCTAATACAAGTACTCTGGTGCTGTTCAAGAAACGGATACAGACGAAAGTTATGAAAGGGATGGTCTTCTTTGTAGTATGTGTCACATACAATAGCAAATGATTTATAGAGCAATTGTGAAAAATTGGCAAATGAATAGAAAGAGCATTTGACAACTTTGATTGCGTAAACCAATTGGTTAGAGCTAGACCTTCACAGAAATGGAAACATCTAAAGACAATACGCCCAACTGTTAAAGGCAGAGATATGAGGGAGCACAAGAGATCTTTAGGCTAAAGTGTGGGATCATCTCATTTGGGTTAAATCTAGGAGAATATTTAATCGATAAACAAGTTTCGATCTAAAAGTCGCTTAGGCCTTAAAGGCCAGATACTTATCAGACCGTTTTTGCACTTGCGTCGTTGTTCCTCCGGACCGTCGATATTTGAAAAAATAATACATAAGAGAAAGTATTAATCTGCAGATTATTACTTTTAAAAATTTATTTAAAAACGCCTTAGGGGCGCAATATATATTTAATAATAATATTAGTTTTAAAATTTAATAACTACGAAGAAACATCCAAAGCCTGTAATCATAATCTAAAATAATCACGTACTTTTTAATTTATGTAAAATTTGTAGTAATCTGAACGGTTTTGCCATTTTCTAGTTAACATTTATAATGAACAACATGGGTAAGTTCAATTCAAATGGTAATTCCAAAAGAAAAAGAAACAAAATCCGAAATTGAATGTAAATAGTTGCCAAATTAAGTCTTTAAGATTAAGTTACAAAATCAAAAGAAACTTATTTGCATAACTCTTAGCCAATTGAATTACCCATTGACATTGTACCACCTCTAAATCTTGGCCTTCAAAATTACAACTGCGTAACTTTTGCAATAATGTCCAAATTGATTTCAATAGTATAATTTTTTTAAATAAATTCTTCTGGATTTTTTTGTTGTTCATAAAATGTGAACCTATATTAATTAATGTTATGGAAATACTACAAATGATCCTTTTTGAAGTAGAATTTATAATTTGAATTTAAATTGCAGTCAATTTTAGTTACAATTTATAGTCTGTAAATGAAATAATGTAAATATTCGACTCAAATATTGGCATAAAAATTTTAACGAGGCAAAAACCCACCACAAAGTTTCCATTGATGTTCACAATTTACCCATTTGCCTTTTGACTGATGATGGTAAAAAATTATTTACATGAATCAATTTTTATGAATGGGTATCGATATCATTTTGCCCATTCAAAGAGCGGTACTATTTCGAAAATTACATCCATTAAAAATAATCACATATAAATTACATTGCAAACAGACTATAAATCAATCAATGCAATTTAAAAGAGAGAGAGACATTAAAATTGCCCACATTATTTCTTTTGATGGGGAGTTTTGAGTTATTTGTATATAAATATGCCATTGTTTTATTGTCAGAGACAAACATAAGCCATTGAATTATATAATATAATATAACCTCATTAGTTTATGACAGTAATTACAAAAATTGCCGAAAAATTTGTTTGTTTTTGAGGTAATTTATTTTGATCTTTCTGTATTTTTGTCAAGGTTTATAAATTTAGGAAATTTGCAAGAGTTTAATTATAATATTAACCGTGACCTCTGTCTTGATTTCCAAATTTATTACTAAGTGCTTTATTTTGTTCAATTTTATTTGTGTTTAATCGTTTTTATTATATTTATTAATATAGAGCAATAAAATATAATTAAAATATATATAAACAAAAAATAAGAATATGTTCTTTTTAATATCAAAATAAATACCTACTACAAACATAAAGTGCACAACAAAAGAAATAACAAGAAATTTCAATTTTACAGAAAAAAATTTGTTGTTAAGTTTCCGGATATCGATCTGAAATTTTTCCTATGAGATTATAAAATTTAATTATAGATAAAAATTTTAAAAAATAACATATCTTCTGTTATAAAGACTGACATATAAGTTTTAAAACAAGGGTAAATATCCCAAGCAATATAAATTCGAATTTATATTATAACTGAAAATTATCTAATACATTTTAATCTTAGGTTCAAAAGTTTTGATTTATTGTAGTTCACTACCGTTCACTACTGAGGAATAAAAGATCCAGAATTCTTTTGTTTGGGGGTTATGGCAATCCAAAAATCCAAATAAAACATTCCACTTCGAAATATGCTATAATTAGATTGGATTATTCAAAATTACAGAAGATAAATCAGTTAAACCCTGATTACCTCTAAATAATCCATATTTTTTAAATAAATTATCGTCGCTATAAAAATTAGAAAAATATAAAATCGATTTTATTCTTAAAGTAAAAAATTGTATGCTAGAGAACTGGTTGATTGGAACAAAGTACCTGATTGAAAAATTGTTATGCCCTGATTCTTGTTTTTTTTTCAAATTTTATCAATTGAAATAAATTTTTGGAACATATTACCATTACATTCTATTTAAAGAATATAACAATAAATTCTCAGTAAAATATTAGTATGGTAAATGGTAGGTTGAGTGCAGAACCTGCCTTTATAGTCCTTATATTCATTCATACATAAATATATGAATAAAATCATTGTAACGATGCACAATAACGTATCACCGGGGTATGATGGACAGTCAGTATCGCTCTATCTCTTCCTCCCTATCACAATTAATGGCCCTAATTAACCTATAGCTATCGATATAAGAAATGCTTAATTTTATCTTCATGCGCATTATGATGGAATAGGGTAAAAGTATTTATTAGACCCACCTTTCGGCACCGTACACTAGGGCAATAAAGAACTGGACAATGTTTAGGAGAGATTTAATGATTAAGTTAAGTTAAGTTAAGTTAACTTATTAAATTTAATTTAATTAAATCAATTATTTAATTTAATCAGAAGTAACTTATACAATTTTTATTTGGACTACCGTGTTAAACAAATGTTAAATTTCATTTTTGTTTATATTGGATAAGTAATAGAATAATTTAATCCGGTACAATATTTGGAAACAGAACGAGTGTAGAAAAATGTAAAAAAAACTGTTTCTATACGAATTTAATACGCAACTTTTTAAATGGTATTCTTTTTATTGAGTGTCTTTATGATTTTGGCAAGAAACTAAAAATTATTTGGTTGACAACAAATTGTGTACAGGCAATTCAAATCACTGGAAATTCACAAATTAAAGAAAAATCAATAACGTTTTTTAGTAAAAAAAATTATATAACTTTGGTAAAATTTATTGTTAAAAAACTGAGACTATATATAAATTTTTAAATTCCCCATTTCATCAATTTGGCATGTCAGTCATTGTAAAATTTGTGTTGACAGGAAGTATTGCGAAATCCCAAAATTAATTTTCTCGCTTTATGGCACGATACGAGTACGTTCGCCCGATTAAGAATCTATATAAATCTTCCGTTTAATAATGACTTACTAATAACAAAATACTAATGGCAAACTATCATCAGCACACCAATAAAATATGTCATATGTAATGCTTTTAAGATGAACACCGTAACATATACGGTTTCTCCTGAAAATCGCGTAGTATTTTATTTACAGTAAAAAATGTACCTTAAATCTACAAAATAATAATTCTTGGAATGCACTAAAACATGAATTAAATTTAAAAAAGCAACGTTGTTTTACTTTCCTTGGACGTAAACAGCAAATGGTTTATTTTTAATAATTCCTTATTGTGTTTAATTTTTAAGAAATTGCGAAAATAAAGATAAATTCATTATTACATACAAACAAAAGTACAAATTATCACAATCCCAAAAGAACACTACACTTAACACTATTTTTCAAATGAAATACACAGTTTGGCTGATAAACTAATACTGAATATTTAAGGAAATTAAGTGACATTTTAAAGATTTTTCTTAATGAGTAATAGTATTAGTATTGGAGATTGAAACGTTCCGTACCCAAGTTATTGCCAAAGAAAAGTAGTACTCATCTTGTAAAACCGTGCAATTATTTTAACATTAAAAAATTGCAATATTTTCATCAAGATCTTGACCTCGGTTTATGATTTCAATGTTCAATGTTATGTTAAATAACATATGTTTAAATGCGATTAGTTTTTGCAATAGCTAATTTACAAAAGACCAGAGTTATCAAATAATTGATAATAATCGATTAAAAAACTGCAAATAATTTTTTTTTATGGTGTTCAGATTGTGTTTATCGAATTTATTGCATTAGAAACTCGGCTTGACTGGATTTATGGGCTTTATTTCGGACGCCGACATCACGAACTGTCTGTCCAGACATTTTTACAGCGCTCCGGTGTCTAAATCACTACATTCGACAGCATTCTATGTATGTTTCTCTATGTTCAACAAGCGGAAATTGGCATTGTGTCTGATCAGTACTGGAAATGATCAGGGGGAAAGCACACTTTACTCTCGATAAATCGTGTTGACCTGTGACTTTCCTGCCTCTAATCAACACTCTTCTGCTCTCTGTGGGAATTTCAGATCGTCTCCGTTTCTCTATCTGATTTTGTCTTTGCAAATCAGCAATTCGTCAATGGAGAAGATGTACATGGTCTTACATAACACTTTGTTCATTATCAACAAGTCATTGCATCGCGTCAAAAGAGATATGATTGTTTCATCTTTACAGAAAATCGGATAAAATTTAAACATTATAAATATTTTTCTCGTATCGGGTTTGTTATTTATTAAATTGTAATTGAAAATCTGTTTCAATTAAATATTTTAATAAAAAATTATATATTTTAATAAACCTAAATTACAAATTCTAGTGATGGTCCAAATTACTTAATTTCTTTGAAATTTAAATTTAAATATAATTATTTAGTTACAATTAAAATTATAATAACGAAGGCGTTCGTTAAAAATAATTACATAATATTGTACAGATCATCACATTAAATATTAATTACACCTTTCTATTCTATTGGTTTATTCACCTATTGAAAATTAAAGTCCAGAGCAAATCCGTTTATAATTGTATTCATATGAAAAGCACGTATTTTGCTATTAAAGTTGTACACATAATAGTTATAGTACTTTTTTGCCTATAAAAATGTCATTGCATATATTATTTAAATAATAATCGTATATGGGAAGAAGCAGGCTGTGCGTTTAGTTGTTGAGATTGTAAAATTTGATAAATGTTAGGAAATTTTATGTCCGTAGATAGATAAAAGTGAAGTGTATCGTTTGGTATAATAGGGATACTGTTTGGTTTCGCCTTTCTATTCGAAAATTGGAAAAAAAGAATTTTCTTCTAAGAACAAAAGTTTCAAAGGTTGCTTGGAGATAATTATGTGGGTTAGAGGGTGGATAATTTTTTGCGAAGATTGAAAAGTGTATGACGGATCAATTCAGGATCTCGTTACATTTGTTGGAGCCCACTTAAATTGGGATGATGGTGACCGACGGACCTGGAGTGTGGATTGTGTTGGATCTGTAAATTCGTATTTATAAAAACTAACACTTACTTCATTATAAACTGATCATTTATCTTATTAACTGTTTATCCCAAACTAACCCAAAACCCTTCCCTTATACTGCCCTCGTGAGCGGTGTCGAATGGCGGGTCGTTGGCACATATATCCTATCCACCTGCCTTAAAACAAAAGTAGATAGTGAAAACGCCTACGTGAGGAGGAGGCGGTGGGCGGCACCCATCACTCCAAGGAATCACGATGGTACAACGGTCCGGTGATCATTCATATGTATTTATATATATGACAAAATGTATCAAACATATACTTAAAAAGGTAAATGAATGTTCGTTATTTAAAAGCAAAGTGTTCTAGCTGAAGGTAAGGGTATTATCTTTTTGGACTATATGAAGTCCAGAACGCAGCTTTTCCAATCGTAGAAAATAAAATGAATCTTAAATCATGAAATCAGCTGACTCTACTTAATTTCCAACATAATTTTGTAGTAAGAACTTACGGAAAAGACATTTTACTGGAATACGTTACATTTTCAGTTGCCAATTTTTTCGATCACGTCTAAAGTTCTGTTTATGTTCGGGTAAATTATCTCCAAGATATTTTTATAGAAAGAACAAGAATATAAAAGGAATTACTTCTATAATGTCCATAAATTTTAAAATCAAGCCACTTTGGCTCGTAATATCTATAAATGAACTAATGAAAAATATGAAGCATCATGAGAATCCAATAAATGAAAAAGGTCACTTTTCACTATAGGATAATAAAAAAAATTATTGCAAATTGTTCTTGTCCGTGTGTCTTAAAATCTTTTAATATTTCTAAAATTTCAATCTGACTTCATTTATTTTTTAATGATCTCCATTAAAAGAGACGTTAACTCTTTGTTAAGATAAAAGATTCGTTTTTATTAATTTTCTCGTTTTATTGTTCCAAAGCAGTATCTGAATTTGACTTTTGATCGAAAAATCCCTTTGTTTTAAACACCTTTTTTTATTACCTCGTTGCATGTACTCTTAGACCTTTGTTTTATAGCCTGGACGATTGTCAACGGACACTTCTTCTTTTGACTTTTAAACTGTCTTTAAACACAAAATTGAAAATTTTAAAAATAATAGGAAATGCTTCTAAACTATACGAGTTACAAATTTTATTTGCTTTTATTCACTCAGTCCATTTTTAAAGTCAAATCGTTTAGTGGAAATGATATGATTTGAACCGATTCTGGGGAAGCGGTTTAAATTCATATTGAAATTATGTCATCAAAGTCTCCGTTTGCGGCGACCATAACAATCGACTAAATAAGCCTTTTAAGCATGCCATTACTCTTCTCTTGTCGTCTCCGCAAGGCACAAAAAAATCGCAGACTTTTCTGCTGTATTCCTGCAGTGCCAGTGCCTCACTTAAATACAAATTGTGCCATTATTTTCAAGCACCATCTTTGACTCGATAATATAATTGGGAAACGATGTACGCCTTTGTTTTTAATGAAAACGGAAAGATTTTTCTTGTCCCCTTTATTTTTTTCTTCACTTTTTAATGCATTCAGTCACGTTGAACGCAGCTCCAAACGTGACCTGTTCAATATTGAACAGCAGAATCGTTTAACGAGGTATTAACATCCTTAAATACCTGGCACATCGTTCAGTTGATGACCTATATACATTTAACAATGTGATGTTTATTATATATGTATAAAATTTAAAAAGAAATATAATAATTTGGAATGGTTTAATGGATTTTGTGATTTCAACTGAAAACACCGGGATAAAACTTTCTTGAAAATGCAAAATTTATTATATTATTTGATATTGCAATATTAAATTAAAAATTCTTTTTGACAAATCTTAAAAAGCCATTTTATAATACATAAAATAAAACAACTCTTTTGATAGTTTACACATAGGTTTTACTCATGTATAAGGAAATATAATATAAAGATAATATTAAGACAATATAAAAAACAACTTTATCCTACACAACACTTTTGTATTGATTATTAACTTTAATATTCTTTACAAAATTTCATTATGTTTTGACACAATTTATTAAAAATGTGTCAATATAACCAAATGATCCCTAAAAGTGTGTTATTATATCCGTCTTTTTTTAAATGACTTTTATATGGAAACAAAATTTCGCTGTATAATTCGTTGTAAAAAGCAGTTGGTTACTATTTGCGGACTCTACAGTATTCAACAGTGATACGATTAAAAATAAAAATTAAAAAAACAATATAATTTTATTTTCCCTTAACTGTATTTTAAAACAATTAATTATACCTTTTATAGAAATATTTTTTAAGAAAAGCAGATAAAATTTATTATAAAGAATTATACTGATATTTTTTCGTTTTGTTGTTATTATGTTATTATATTTTAAATAAAAATAATTATTTTGTGGTTTCTTTAGTATTATAAAATACAATTCTAATTCGAGAAATATTAACATTACCCCTTAAAATTCAGGAAAAAATTATATTAATAACTTAGAGTTTATTATATATTCCGTGAACAGAACTTTTAACATATTAATTTCAAATATTTTTTGACAAAATCGATTAAGACTAACGCGAGAAAGAGAATATCAAAACGAAGCGGAAGAAAAATTAGGAAAGAGGTGTGAGAAGACTTGTAAAGTTAAGTATAGAATAGATAAATAAAATTACACAAATAAACACTGAATTAACTGATAAAACTATCTTAAATCCATTCGTTTCATCAAAAATATTTTAAAAAAAATAATATGGTCATAATTTTTTAATAGAAAAAAATACAAATTAAAATTGCAAAAACTCAATTTCTTCTTCAAAGTGATACAAGTTTTAAAAATTACTAAATTTCCAAAAAAATATTTATATCCTTAAAGAGAAGTGCCTCATTTCAGAGAAACATATTATTTACGTGTACTAAACGACATAGCCAATACTGATGCGAAAATGACAAATAAATCTGCACACAAAACGAGTTGTTTACTTTGAATGACTCTTTAAAGTATACAAGTTTTTTCAGTGACAAGAGATTTTATAATTTGAAATAACCCTTAAGTTAACGTTTTTAATAATACTTTGAAGCCTCTACTAATTTAACGTTAACAAGACATACTTCAAATTAAGAGTATGTCCAAATCCAATTCAAATAATCTACGTTGGAAAGAAAGATATTCTTATTTACTTACTTTAACGATTTGCTTTATTTATATAATTTTACTACTAAAGCGTTTGCTTTTTTGTGCATTTAACTATGGTGGCCTTAGACATTTTGTTTCTATAAGAAGAACGTTTTAATAATATGTGCTACAATTAAGCGGATCCTATTTTATTTGGATTTGTAAATTGTCAACGCTCTTGATCAAACGATCACCAGGCGTCAGCAGAAAATCCATCGATTACGCTGGAATATAGGCAATAAACTTTTGGCGCGAAATTTAAACGAAAAATTTTAAGTATTTATGCTCTATAAAAATAAATTTTTGAAAAAATATATTTTTTTTCAAAGAACACGTGCTTTTGTTACGTATATCAGAAATTTCAATGTACAAACAACCAAACACAAATATTATTATACATAATATTAAGTTTTAATTTAATCTGGAAAATAAAATAAAATAAAAATTTATTGAAAAGAAATCTTGAAGGTTAGTGCTCCAAATTAAAAGAAAACTTTGTTACATTATCCATTTGGCAAATTTTATTTTAATTAGTAACTAAACTAGACATTTCTTATGTCAATCCATTGTTCCAATAAAATTAAAAAACTTTTGTTTAGTAATTTTTATAATATAATATAATATATAATATTTTTTTTGCAATTCTGTATGTGA
>JXOV01007472.1:0-31488 GCA_001014945.1 Clogmia albipunctata | reverse complement strand
CTCACATTGTCTTCGTTTCCTTTTCTAATTCTAAGAGAAAATGCAGAAAGCAATATCTTGCTTCTTTTTCTTTCACATAGAAAATATTATCCGTTCATGGATTGTTTTAGATTTAAAAGGACGGAAAACAGTTGATTTAGAATTAATTTATAGTAATTTAAACCATCCGGCAAAACAGTCAAAAACACACACATACATACGCAAATACAGTTAAACCTTACATAACAAAACTGACGTACATATAAATTTGATCGATTTCATTCACGGAGGTCACATTAATAATAAAGAAAAAGCACACGTGCTTTAAAGAATTCTTTAAAGCACTTTTGCTATTTGACAGAACAAATTTGAGTGTCATAATATCAATTTTAAGCTACAAAAATGCATAAAGATTTTTAAAATAATTGATATGATAATCACTTTGTTCGATTCCATTTGTAATACTACCTTTTCTATCATCCTAGTTGTATAAATGTGTATTGTAAATTTACAGCTTAAAATTCTCAGTCAAGAACAAATACAACGAAATGAAGGTTTTCAAACACGAAGAAATATTTCAAAGGTTTAGAATACGAGTATTTTCTCAAAATTGTTAAAATTTACATTGCCAAATGTCTTAATTGTGTGGTGACAATTTAATTTACCTTGAAAGATAATCGATTGTGGAAACACGTAAGACGAAGAAGATGAATTTAATTTAATAAGAGAATTGCTTATTGCTGCCATAAATAAACACATGTGTAAGCAAATGTGGTCACGAACAAAGTCGAGTGCATTCATTATTTACTCGAGAGGAGACAACATGAAATAAAGTCAAATAACTCGCAGGTAATATCAAAACAGAATTAAGTAAAATAATACACAAATATGTTATTTGAGCGGAGTGAGGAGTATGATCAGTTATTGGCGGCTTCTTTCTTTATGATCGTCGTCCAACAGGCGATCATTCGGACATTTGTATACAACGAATATAAATTTATATATGTGCTTTTGTATGTTGTATTGTAATGTAAATAATTTCATCGAGATATCTCAACAGTTAACCGTTGAATTTGAATAATAAATAATAATAATAGTGAGTTATTGGCAAAGTCTATCGATCGAGGAGTAGAGATGATGATGATCGTTGACGATCTTCGTGGTCATTTTATTGTTTGCCATATAAGCATTGGGATTGGAATTCAGTGTCGTCCAGCAGAGAAGTGATTGCGAACGAATAAACAATGTACGAGTACTGTTTTACAGCGCACGCACAAGAAGACAGCAGCAGCTCGGACAAGATAATGCACACGCAATACTGATCAGTGGATAAATCATATTGGAATGTGTTTCTGTACACCAACTATTTGGATGCCATTTAAGTAAGTTCCAGCGAGTCACTATAATCTTATAAATGTAATTTCACTACAAATTATATTTATATTTAATTATAATCGAGGATCAACCTTTATTAGGTTATTGTTTTATATAAACTACTTTTGAAGATTGATCTTTTTCTTACCTTTAAAAACCAATCCAAATATACGAGTATATAAAAAACGGTTAACATTTATTTTCAAACTTATCGATCAATCCACGTATAATTGTTTATTGCATTATTTAAAACACATTGTAATAAAAATCAAAATATAATTTCCAATCCACGATCAAAATCACCTTTACTGATCACCTTTCTTTGTACATATCCAGACCAGAGGCGAACTTGAGTTTTTTTTTTAAATTTTCTCGATAGCTAGAAAAGGAATGTAAAAACAGCAAAGAATGCGCGGGCATTTCTGATCTGCCTGCCGTAGGAGGGAGGAGGCCTCTGTTTAAATAAGTGTCCGCGACTAAGATGCACGATGCTTTTACAAACTTGGAAATAAGTAAATACCAAAAGCGAATGGAGTTGTTTTTTTCCTTCTTGTCGTCAATTCGCCTTCTTCCAGAGAACGTGAGAACGGTCTGTTCCCAGGCTCGTGCTTTGCTGCTTGCTTACCTCAACCGCGATGTTTACTGCCCATTCCATTTCCATCGGTGCTCGCGTGTGTCGATTAAAGCCGGCTCCGCGACTCGTTTCGTTCTTCTTTCTAATCCATTCATGCACGCTTCTTCATCTTCATCGGTGTGTCGTCTTCTGTTCTGGGACTGGCTGTCGGCGGACAGACAAATAAATGACACCAGAAATAATGGGGTTTAGTCACTTAAACTTTAATAGAGGAGTTTGAGGCGATAACCAGTTAATTTGTCCGCTCAGAGGTTAGCAAACGTCTCTCCCGACTTGACTCTCTCTACAAAGCAGTCAATTGTGATTCCTTCTATGTACAGTAATGCAGTTAGGCCTCTTATAGAACAAATATTCATACAATTGATTGAGATAAAAATGAAGATCATCATAAAAATATTATACTTTAGCAGTTTTTCTATATATGTATTTAGATAAGGCATTATTAAATACAAGGGTTGTTTTAAGCCACGAGCGCAGCGAGTGCCCTAAAGATGGCCTGAGTATTTAATAATGCCTGTCGACCGTGTTTTATATATATATATATATTATTTTATGCATTTTTTAAATAAATTTACATAAAAATAAAATAAAAAATCGTTTTATAAAAAAAATTTGTTAAGCGGCTCTAAATTAAAAATTTTAAATATTTTCCAGCCCTCTCTTACTTATAGCCGCAAGGTGTAGTTCAAAGGGTGGTTTATTTGAACAGAATACGTTAATACGGGCAAATTACAGGTAAGCTACGCCCATCAAAGCTGACGACTATATAAATTTGATGGATATTGTTCACGGAGGTCACACTTTAATAATAACAAAAGGCACTTGTGCTATAATAACGGCTTTGACAGAGCAAATTTGAGTGTCATAATATTAAATATTTATAATAGTAAATTGCTGCGAAATTCAAAAGATATAAAGGCGGATGGGAGATATTTGTTAAACTACTCGATATGATCTAGCTCTCCCTTTTTTGGCTCTAATTACTAATCGATATAGTAATTGCTTAAAAAAATGTGTAGGCGCATAATGATGAGATAGGATAAAATTGTTTGTTAGACCTGCCATTCGGCACCGCACACTAGGGCAGTAGACGCTGGTTTTACTAATAAATAAATGATTAAATTTTATTTTTGGCTTAAACGTAATGACAAGTTTATAATAAAAATATTCACAATAATTGATCGGCATATTAAAATTAGTGAAGCTAGGTGCAATATAACATGATTTATGTTCTTTAAGTTATTACAATTAAGTTTTAATTAAAAAATAAAGTCATAAATTCATCGTTATTTGAATTACCTACAACAAACTTAAACCTTTGATTTCAGACTCCTGTCCAGACGATAAAGCACACATTTTTGATCGTATTAAAGAGAATTATGTTTTGATTAATCAATTTCGAGATATTAATTGAAATATAAATCGCAAACACATGTGGTATAAACATGAAATGGAGCGTATTTTAATTTAATTAGTTATTTCATGTATTGACAATTTTCAACAAAACTTTAACTAAAAAAATTAATTTCTGACTATTTTTCCTAAATTAATACTCTGCGGAAGAAATGTTATTATTGAGAGATAATTTCTTTCTTGTAGAACAGACATATGATCAGATAAAATTCCATATCAATGTTTTAAAATTTAATGTATTATAAATTTATAATTAGGATGAAAATAAAATTTATACCATGTAGTCTATTATTTTTCTCACAACTGTAGGTCTAGGAACAAATTCCTTTTTTATCAGCAAATAGCCTTTGCAATTTAAGACTTGTAATAATATGTATTGCAAATTATTGAAATTAAAATAAACTTGTATTTTATAATCAGAAATAAATTCTCTCATCCCATTCTTCCCTATTATTTCAATCCATATTTCTGAGGCATGCCTTCATTGTTCTTGGAAGCTGGACAGGGCTGCCTGCATCCGTTTTGGAAACAAGGCACTGCCATAATAATTTCTCTGCCGCTTTCGTGTATTCATCCCGCGAGAATTCGGTAAACCTTAATGCCAGTAAATAATGTTCGCTCAGAAGTAATTGCTTTTGCAAAAAGGCTTGGAAACCGGTGCAGTTTTCGCCGCAGATGATGATTACTATGTGATGGGCTACGGCTGCTGCGGTGGTGAACAATATGGGAATCGAGAGGCGATCGCCCGTAATTGCGGTAAATTATACTGGGCGGACATTCCGAGAGCCTTTACCTCTCGTGGAAACCGAGACCCTCGTCTCAACTTAACCCCAAGGTGCAACTGTACAAGTAATTGTATTGTCTTTGATTATAATTCCATTCCAATAAGGAATGGCGTTTACGCGAAATCAAACCATTAAACACGATTAACTTTTTATTCCTTTCAGCGATTCGAAGGGTGTTCTGATTCGATCATAAAACAATCTCAGTTGAAAGTATTCTTCTCGATAAGAAAGTTCTAAAGTTTGGTAAATTAAAACTTGAGCGATAAATAAAGTTTATGCATTTTTGTAGCTTAAAATTGATATTATGACACTCAAATTTGTTCTGTCAAAGTCGTTATTATAGCAAAAGTGCTTTAAAGAATTCTTTAAAGCACGTGTGCTTTTTCTTTATTATTAATGTGTGACCTCCGTGAATGAAATCGATCAAATTTATATGTACGTCAGTTTTGTTATGTAGGGTATAACTGTATTTGCGGATGTATGTGTGTGTTTTTGACTGTCTTACCGGATGGTTTAAATTTAAATTAGTACAAATTAATTCTAAATCAACTGTTTTCCGTCCTTTTAAATCTAAAACAATCCATTAACGGATAATATTTCCTATGTGAAAGAAAAAGAAGGAAGATATTGCTTTCTGCATTTTCTCTTAGAATTAGAAAAGGAAACGAAAACAATGTAAGGGAGACAAAAAGTTTAAATTTGATTTTAAGACTACGAATGTTGTTTTTTTTTAAATTTTTGTGTTAATTTATTTAAAAATGCATAAAATTTTGTATAAAACACGGTCGATAAGCATTATTAAACGCTCGGGCCTTCTTTAAGGCACTCGCTACACTCGTGGCTTAAACCAGACCTTGTGTTTAATAATGTCTTATCTTATCGACTTTATTGTATAAATAACTATAATAACAACATTTTCTAGTTGTGTTTCATTAGATAAATCGTAATAGTTAGTTATAAATCTAAATTGATTAATAAGATTATTAAATATTTGTGTATTTTAAAAAATGTATAATAGCATCTATCTTAAAAAGGGATTCTTTCTTGATATTAGAAATATGTCCATCCTAATTTTGTTTGTATAGACGTAGACCTTTTATAAAAGCATATGTTTAAAAGAGAGATTACGTGTTTTTCTTTAAATGTTTGGATATTTGAAAATTCTATGGTTTTACAAGCATTAAGAACTTTAACACAAAACTGCCTCTTATACAATTTGAAGGTAACAAGAGTTGACAATTTTGTTATTAAAAAACGTATTTTATATTAAAAAAATTAGTTTTAAAGTTATGTTATCCCAAAACGAGGAAAACTTTTTCAATCAAAAAATATTAATTAATTTTCAAAGAATCAATTAAAAGTCTTACAAATTAAACTGAAAACGGGTCACTTGTTTTGAGATGCAAGAGTGGCCAATTAGAGAGGAGAGACAATAATTTGATATTTACCGAAAATATCAGATGACTCTAAGCTCTTTGTTCGGCTCGCGTGGATGTTATTTATGTGACTGGGAACGAGCGGAGACATTGGGAAATTTATTGGAAATGATCAGAAAGGTCAGATAATAATCAAACTGTTTTGCCAAAGTAGAAATCCTGTTTAAAACGTCATTTAATTTGTGATCTTTTATTTTAATATATTTAATATAATTTATTGCTTATAAAATTAGCGAAATCTACTTTGAAAAATCTGAATAGTCTTTTTTTAAATATTCTCTGAAGAAAAGTGAATTACCCCTTTCATAGCTCTAAGAACTTAACCCTTCATTACATTGAACTAAAATTTATATTTCCTATTTTTTCAAAAAGAAGAACAGTACGGTCTTTGTATATCAGAAAGTCAATATAACATTTAATTTCAAAATGTGGCCGATTCACGATCGTTCTATAGTTGGGACTGAGAGATGTTTGCTTGGCTCCTGTCGGAGCAGAGGTATATTAGTAAAAGAAAGAGACGAATAAAAGTGTAGTAAAATGGGTATATAGTAAATAAATAAAGCGACAACGACGACGCGCATTGACGGAGGCGTGAGAAGTCGTTCCCACGGAAAGCTGTTTAAAAACGCACCTTAGCCACTCCACAACCACACGACCAGAAAGACTTTTAACGACCGACACGACTGATAAGACATTTATTCGGTCTCTCGTCGGAAAGCACGCTCAAGATCAGGTGGATTTGCTCATAAAAAACCATCCATCTAACTTTGAACTTGAAGTATAAGGCCAATTGAATTCACAATTCGGTTAATAAAATTTAATCTATTGTGATCGAAGCTCTTTGGCATTCCAAATTCTGAGAAAACACTGTTATATAAAATGGAACTCTGTGTTGTTTAAAATGTCAATTAAATTTGCTTAAATACTTATTTGCATAGACTTAAATTCGATCAAACAATCAATATCAAGAATGTTTTATTCTCAACACACAACTAGGAAAATTTTAATTTTATAATCATAATGATTTCTTTAAATATAATAAATCGTCTAGGATTTTTAGATTTTACAATTTTAATGTAAGTCCAATAAAAACTATTTTTTTTATACAAGACCTAATAAATTAATATAAAAATGGTTTTTATATTCATCCAACACATTCGAATCTTATAGATGGTGAAAGATATGGTTGTTGTAAAAAATAGTCATTTACAAAAACTGAATTTTTTGGAAAATTGTAATTTTCTCAAATTACTAAAACATTGAAAAAATAGATATGATTTATAAATTTACAATTTAAATTATTTTGAAAACAACCCCAAAATAAAGTTATGTCTATAAAAATAGGATTAGATTTAATGCCCATGAGCTGTAAGGTTTATAGTTGCGACAACAAGCGATGATGACAATGATAATTAGTGGAAAATTATAAATAACTCGAGTCTTTGCTGAAAATTGCAGGAAATTCCAAAAGTAGATATTTATTAAATAAAAGAAAGAATTATAATTTCGGGTATGATATCATAAAAATACCTTAGATAAGAGAGAGTCCATAAACAAATTGAGTTATCGTCTTTGCCAAGAAGAGGAGAGCTTAAGTCATCCCATTTTCGACTGGGGCAAACATTTACCCTAACAACACACACAGACAGTTTGGGTGGTTTCTTTTCGGAGACGACGACGACGCTTTTGTTTACGACGAGGTGGAATTAAAATTCCAGAGATTTTAAACTATGTCAACAGAGCAACGAAAAATGGCAAAACAATATAAGCTTTTTTGTCTTTGGGACACACAGCAAAAGTTGCAAATAGCCTCCACAGAGCGTGAAACACGAACCGAGGAGCTGTTAGGCGCGTCTCTGTTGGATCATGTGAGCCTGTGGAATTCCTTCTGGAGACGAGACCAAATGCGTCACCAAGCAAGTGGCTTGCTTGCTTGGACCATAATTTACCCCTCACACTCGCAGCACAGCCAGTCGACTGGAATGCGCTAATGAATTGTTCAAGTGTTTGCATTGGGATTTTATTGTTACTTTTTTGTTATCAACAACACCAACACCACCTTTATTAATTCGTGGTAGGTGAGAATCTGTTGTGTACTGACTGGCCGTCCGTCGTGTTTGCGGACAAATAATAGGCAAAGTGTGGCGCGGAGGTGTTAAAAAATAATATGAGAGCCAAACTTGCAATCGTGAAATATTCATTACCGTGCGTCGAGGCGCGATGGAAGAAATGGAGTACGCACTGAAGGTTCTACCAACTACTCCTCGAAACTTATACACAATTATTAGATTGCAAACAAATCTTCTATTAAGAACATATTGAACATATTTTGGTGTTGCTATATACGAGTATACATTTAAAACTGTACACTAAATAAACTTAGTTCATAGTATTATAATTGATTTAGACATTCCTCTATGTCAACTTAATAATTTGTAAATAGTTATTTATTTAATCACGAGCCTAGTGATTGTTTTACAAAAGAACGGCTTGTACAATAAAGCTTATAGACCGCGCTCTATACAAGATTTATAGCATTTTTGAACAAATTAACACATAAATGAGTTTTCTATAATTTCTTTGTCCTTTTGTATATACAACGGTTTAAAAGAGATCTCAGGTACGTACTTCTTTCCTCAAAATATTTGATTATTTTTTAAAAAAATCTGTCCAAGAAACAATTAATTACAAAATTTACTATTAATGAAAATCTGTCCCGTGAACACACTTTAAAAGCAATAAAGTTTTAGAAAGAAGAAGAAATATCGGTACAATATTTCATATTTAATAATCTTTAACAAATTTTTACATTCATTACTTAACTTATATAATTCTTCCTCGATAACAACATTTTTTATGGAAATTTTTCGTATTGGCCGATTGACGTTTAATTGTAATCCTTAATTAATATCGATAAGAAGATATGCATAAACCCCGGATCTTCCTTCTATTTATTTAGTATCAACATTGACATATTTGGAAATGGAATTTCGGAGTAAAAAACTACCATCTCAAGCTATAGCTTATGGAGCCTAAAATTGTGTTTATTTCTGGCAAAACAATGTATAATCCTTAATCGAAACTTAGGCCTGATGGATCAAATTTTGATGCGTAAGTCAGGAATTAGAAAACTAATCTCGGTTTTGCCACCGTTCCTCCATTTTAGTTTCCTAATCATATCAATCAGGTCCAATGTCTTGCGTTCTTCACGTAAATCTCAGCTCAGAGTTTGACGATGACTCGTCCAAAGCCGGCGTCTAAAGCAATCACGAGACCTTGTTGGATTACCAATAGTGGGACTGTTCTGTGATTATGGTATTTGTGGCCGGGGCTGATAGCGAAGCCGAACCCCCGATAAACATAATCATGACGGTGCTAATCAGTCAATCTGTTTTCTAAACGATTTATTTGGGGAGTGGATGCGCTCGTAATGTTAAAGAGGCGAACCAAAGTGGAAAACAACGTGCCTCGTTATCGGGACACTTAAAATAAAACCACGGTTTTATCTGCTGAGGTGAATGGGTTGAGGCCTGCTTCTACGTGGAGCACCCCCACCCACACGCGACACACGCGAATGCACACCTCCATGTCCATCCGTTCCGCAGACACACACGCCCAGAGTTGAGAGTAGAGAGACAGACGCCCCGATTTCCGCAAATTTATGGCCCACAATTAGCAGTGCTGCGTTTATCCAGTAACAGTTTTATCGCTGCCAATATTTTATTGGACCATCGAGCGTTTTTCGATCGCAATGTTATTATTTTGATTATAAGAGAAACATTTTGTTAAACAACCGGTCTTCGTTCTCACGATTTGCGTCCACGAGTATTCCAAGTCCATTAGAGCATCCTCCTCCACACAAATTCCAGCCTGATACGACTTTAAAAGTGTCTTAAATTTGGTCAGATTTCGAGATGAGTCAATACGATGGATTGGTGTACCAAATATTGACAATATGAATGTTGTTTACTAGGCATTTGATCATGTGTGATCAGAAGATCGGTAAACTTGTAATAAATAAAATATGATCTTTACAAAAAACACCTCGTCGTCGTGGTGAAAGTATTCAATTAGGATCGCGCGTGGATCGATCACATGATTGCACATCGGAACAAGTTCAATAATTTAATCACTGGTAATTATTGTCATCACATTTTAACTCTCTTTTAGTCGCTTGTTTTTTTTCCTCTGCACGCGCTAACTGCCATTGCAAATTCACCAAAGATTGCGCTCGAATCATAATTAATTTTTTTTCTGTATTGAAACACGTGTGTGTCTGTTGTTGGTCCGTGTTTTTCATTCAATAAACGTGGACAAGATTTCGGAACGGAAACATGTTTTGTCATCGATCTGATAATGTCGTTTGTTGTCCAGAATAATTGGCAATAATTTGAGGCAATTTAATGATACTCCGCGTTGTGTATGCTTTCCTTCGTGAATGACACACAGAGAGCCGAATTGATTTTCGAATGCCAAACAGTCGGCGATCAATTGACGTGATCACCTCAGTCAACACCGGTGACAACGATCTTTGGGCCAAGGATTGACTGTGCCCGCGCACCGGACTGATGGTGATAAATCTTAAATTAATTCGATTTTGTCAAAGTAAATTAATCAAGGTACTTAACACATTTGCACCCAAGCCAAATTGCACCATATTCTCCCCATTTCCGCCGTCCATGCCTTCGCATCTTTGAAGTGATCGCGATCGCTGACAACGCTGACGATTAATTACGACGATTCGCGATCAGTAATTACTGTTAAGTATGAAAAATGTGGAAAATGTTACGGGTAAATTACTTATCATTTTTGCTGAATCTTGGACTGGACTGTGGTGAGAAAAAGGACGGGAAGACGTAACGTTAATTGGCCTAATTAATCAATACTGATCGAACACGTTGATTGATCTTACGTGTAACTCTGCCTTAATTTCTTAATTAAATTTTTTCACCATTGTTTTGCAATTTACACGTAATTTTAGACAAAATTGTAATTAAATTATTAAGTTTTTTGCCTCGGAAATTTTAAAATGTCTTTGCAATTTTCGAATCATTAACCAATCAATTCGATAATAAAATTGTCCATCACGTGATCAAAGTAGGTAGAGCAAAAAGTTTCCCTCTCACGATCACCCAGAGAAAATCGGCCAGGTTTTTGTGATCCTCCTTCTTTTGTGCGACACTGAATGACGTTTAATACTTTTTGCCTTTCTGGTTTATGCAGAAAAGGCGATCACAACAATTTCGCTTAAGGAGACTTGGGGCTCAACAAAAAAGCAAACCGAAAAGCTTTTACATGGCAAAACATTTATCAAAGTATAAGAAAAACATCTGCTTCTTGAACACGAGTTTCATACCATATTCGTCTTTGCTGAAACTGATTGACTTTTTGTGCGATATATAAAATTACCGAGTGCCACTGGGACGTTTCGAACTTTTTGCGGAATCTCACGATCAGACACAATTAAAAGTGTTGACAATGATCGTTATAATCGATGCTTCTTTTTAAATTTGGTCTCAGTATTGAAGAAACGGAAAAGACTTAAAGCTTAAACGATCTAATAGTAACCAGGAATTTGTACAATCTTCTTTCCGTATTCGCTGCACGGTGATCGATAAGTGCGCTCGAAAGCACCATTTTATTGCTTGATTAACGATTCGTATCGAAAATCAGTATGGAACAAAGAGCCCAAATTTTGGATTCACTGGCTTGTGTAGCGTTAACTTATAAAAAGTCGAAAAACGCTTTACCCGATTGTGTGTATTTATTAGAGAGTGACGTATTGTGCACGGGCGATATGTATGAAAATTGTACACGTTTTGGCAAGGCAGCTTCGGATCGAAACGGCTAAGTTTCGTAATTAAGTGAATCGTGCTACGGTCAAGCATCATGAGGAACGTACGCGGGCTGCTGGCTGGCTGGCTGTTTCGGTTGGTAAGCTGAGGCTCGTGGTACTGCAATCTGACTAATAAATCTGAACCGCACAACACAACCTTACTAAAAGTGTTTTGTAAGGAAGTAAAATTTAAATGAACCAATTTCCCTTTCATTCCTTTGAGAAAAAAATGAGATAGCAGTCCGTTGATCGCTTTTTGATAATCATTTTGTTTACAGTTTATAAATAATAAATTAATAATATCTACATCGAGAGTTTACGGATAATTATCAGTTCATTTATTTTTAATTGTGGCTTCATTTCCTTTTCCATTAACTATTTGAAGAGATAAGAATTTGTTAAATATTTTGTATGGAAATTTTTATATTCCCCTTCGAAAACTTTTTTCGACCCAAGAAGTATTGGAAAGTGAATAGGAAATATTTAAATACTTGAATGTTAATGAATGAAGAAAGATAGGATACTGAAAATGCAACCAATAAATCTAGGAGCGATTTTGTAACAAACAGTCTACCATAAAAAAACCAAGGAAATATAAAGAGCTAGTTGCAAAAAAACGTTTAATTTAAAAAAATGACAATAATCATGAAAGCTACTAATCTAAGCAAAGCGAGAATAATAGGCTGTTTGAAATAATACCGAAATACGCACACATTTATTGACTGATTATCAAACATTCTTCTTATTGACTATCAAATATTTTAGAAAACCTGCTGAAGGTCATTCAAACGAATTGACCGATTCAGTAGCAAGGCAATTATCATTAACGTTTCATTCAATGGCCGCAACAGCTGAGGTTTAAAAATTGAATTATCGCTGCAGCTCACCGTGGCCGTTCTGGGGTTTTGTTTGTGCGATAATTGTAAAAAATAAATAAATAATATTTGGCGCAATTAAATTGCCGAAATTATGGACTAATTACCGCATTTGGTTATTCATTTTATTATGATGATGTTTTTAAATTATATTACACTCGGGTGGCTTCTTCATCCATCCGCCTGGCCGGCTCCGATTGCATTCATGAGAGAGCCCGAGCTCGAGCCACCCCTCCCTATCTGCTGCCGTCCATACTCAGTTGAGTGGATTTTTACACATTCGTAAATCCTTTGCTGAATTGCGCGATGATGGTCTAATAATTTCAATGGTTAAAGAAGCACGAGTTTTCGGTTCAGCCAAAACCCAAAACCGTATACGCCGCCTATTTCTGCATACCGATTTGAAACCCGAGTACTTGGGGCCAGAGATGTAGTGTTCCTGTTGGTCAAAAATAATGATACTCGCTACAGTTCCAAGAATTTTATTGTACACAAAAAAGGCCTAAAGTACTTGTATATAGGTGAGACACACTTAACAATTGATCTGGAAAATAATCGTCTCATTTCTTCAGAATGTTTTTTGAGGATATTTTAAATACATTTATATCCCTAATAATATTCAATTAATTACCATTTCAAATGGAAAAAAGATATTAAAATGGTTAATGTGTTTTTTTTATTGAAATAAATGTTAGTGGAGTAAGCCTTAAATAAATTACCATGATTTGGTACAGCTTTTCACCGATCAGCACAATCCTAAATTAGTCACGATCAATTGGCATGGTCAGTTTATCGCGAATGAAGGGGCTTCCAGCTACAGGTAAGGAGAATTTAAATCAGAGAGCCCACAATGAGCAAAGTGGGCCTTCAATTCGCTTATTTGGTGATTATGATTCTATATGGAAAAGGCAGGTAGTTTTGTGCGGGCCAGATTTATTGTTCCACCGAAAAACCGCAAGACGTTCGTCCGACATGATGTCCAGCATAAAGAAACCCGCACTTCGTGTCTGCCTTCGGAAAGCAGGGCAAGACATCGACCGCCTCCAAATGAAATAAATATTGGTGCGCGCCTTTTGGGACCGTTATGAATCGTTGATCGATGATAATTTAAAGGTCATTGCGAAAAATAACTGCTGCCCGAAACCGCTCTCTGAACCCGAGAGATCCGAAATCGGGAGTGCAAACAAAGCGTGCAATAATGGCGAGGAGCACAAATTGGGGCCGTCATTAGTCAATTCTCCAAAGTCCAAACGATTATGCGGCCAATTAACCGTGAACGACGTCGTTGCAATCATTTCCTGGTCTCCGTCTTCTGCGCTCACAATCCGATCCCTCCGAAGAACGTCATTAATTCTGGCTGATCGCGCCCGGTCCCGCGTTAATTAGGCCTCCTTCCAAACCTCGGACATGGACACAAACGCACGCATATTATGTGTTCTCGGGGCCAAGTCATCCAGCCTGCCAGCCTTTTATCTGTCCGAACAATCTTCGCTCCTCGGTTGTGATCATCAAAAATTATGCCAACACAAGATTTAAGATCGGAATAAACTCATAATTGCATTAAAAAATTTTTGTGAATAAATTGCAACGGTCATTCTTTACAATTTTTTATTATTATTATTTGCAGTGATCATCCAAGGAAAATGCCGCAGAGAGAAAGAGGGAAAGGAAGAGATTCCGAGGCAAGACAGGCAATGCGGCGGGCGTCGTCTCAACAAACAATGACAATTGTAATTGACTCGCGATAATTCCTCCTCTGCAGCAGCTACCTGACCCAAGACCACTCAATTGCTCCCCTTCTCCTCGAACGAGACTTGACAACAATTATCCAACAATTTTAGTATACTGTCGCGAAATTACTCTCTTCCATTCCGTACAAATAAACAAAATTGCAGCCTCCAAAGCGAACTAAAAGCAAAATCATTGTATGGATTATAATTATACTTTTTCCATTTAACACATATTTTTGTTGGACATTAAAAAATACATAATGGAATGACTTAAATTTAAAATTATTTGATATAATCCCTTTACAAATATTAGTTTTTTCATTGAAGTATTCAGTTTTTTTTAATGAAAATTAGAGCATTTTTTAATTGAGAAAATTTGAAAACACCCATTCGTCTTTATTTTTCACATTTACTTTCCCACTAAAACATCGGATTTTATATCCTTCTGGCAAAATGTATATATGCATTTAAGATTGGACCAAGCAACCCATCGGGAGTTATAGCCCTCACTCATATGTATAAATACATATGAATGATCACCGCTCTGATGCACCATCGTGATTCCTTGGAGTGATGGGTGTCGCCCATCGCCTCCTCACGTAAGTTTCTGATTTGCCGAAAAAAAATCCTCTTTCCTCTAATAGATGCAATAAATAATACTAGTATGTTCTTATTAAAATAATTCGAACAGTTTTTACTAGCACAAAATAAATCATCATCAAATTGTGAACAGATTATAAATGATCATTACTACCCATTAAATGATTCTTAATTAGAAAATAATTACATTCGAAAAAAAATTGTCAATAAAATGGTTGTGATTTTGCCAATATTTTACGATAAAATGTTGATTAAGATTGGCACGAGTACGATTTAATTAGTGAATCACGTTCCAGATTTTATGTAGCCTCGTCACTAGTCCCTCTATTTGCTTACACACCAGAGGCATTGCAGGAAATTGCAGTTTAGCACGGGGCTTTAATGAAATTAGCACATTTGCCGAACGATAAGGCAGACCTTAAAGTTGGTTTAGCTTTCTGGGGGCCAGTAATCTCCTAGTGATTGCTTTTGTTTCGCAAGATAAATGGTCGCAAAAACACTGCCCTCAGTGCCAATTAATTTTTAACACATTCAGTAATGCAATTCGATTCTCTCTTTTGACAAATAAACGAATTTCTTATTTCTTCTCCGCTCGCTCGCATCCATTATCAATTTTTTACCTTAATTACGTTCCCTTCAAACGTCGCCGGTACCGCGGAATTCGGTCCGAAAACGTTACGTTCTCTTCCCCAGCTCAAATGGACACACTACTATCTGATCAGAGCAATCTGATGAGCCCACGACGATCCGCATTTACCTAATATAAAATCGCGACTCGACCAAAATTGCATTTCATTGTAAATCCAATTTGAGGATTCTTGTTGTGGCTTCAAGAGACTTTGAGAGGGAAGGAGACTGACTGGTGAGGAGGAGGCAGCAGCAGCCCACACACGTCCATCCAGGTGTAAACGGTAATCGGAGACCTGTAAAGGCAAAGACGCTGAGCCATAAAGAGCCACACAACAACAAATTAGGATAATTTATTTCTGGTCTGCAACGGTCATGATTCATTTTCGAAAACCGAGCTGTCAAAAGGTAATTGATTTTGAAAGCAATTCCGCAACAAAATTGCAGAATCGGGCAATAAAAGAGCGAGCACAAAGAGGGTTTTAATTTTAAACGGATCAGGCGAGATGCAAATTTATTCAACTAAATTCAGGGTTTCAACAGCAATTTAATGCTATTTTGTCCGGGCCGAAGACAACACGACAACAATCTGCTCTGCCCACTGGACATAGGACAGGTACCTGTAAACAGGTCGGCGGTGGAATTAGGGAGGGGCCGGGACGTTATTTGCAAATTTGGACCACCTCGGATTGCACTAATTGAGTTGTTACAGACCTCTTCTGAGTCCTCTTTAGACTGGGAATTAAGGCAACTCTACCATAGATCTCCCATTAACCATATAACCAATTTCCGACGGATTACAGCAGCCAGCCATCAAATTAATTTCAGGAAAGGTGTAGAGACAAAGAGAAAGACCACCAAAGTAAATGTTTAGAATGAGATGGTGAAACAAAACCCAGAATGAAAATGTAAAGCTCCGTTCTGGATGATGACGGGTCGTGTGCTGCTGCTCGGTCTGGTACTGGCCACCGGAGCAGACGCCTAAGAATAACCTTTGTATTCTGATTTCTGATCTGATATCCGGCAATTATTGGACATAGAGAAACAACAACTAAGGGAAAGATGCAATTAACTGTATTGGTTCAAGGAATTTAGAGAAACAATTAATTTTATAATTTTTGTTAATCTCTTACTCAAATCGAATTAGGTTGTGTTATATTTTTTTTATTTAGTTATATTTCAATAAAATAAAGTTTTAAAGTATTCATAAAAACCTATCTTAATAGTATATTTCGATACAAGTATTGAAATAGAGGTTATTACAGCACGAATTTATCATGTATTTTGACGAACGCAGCGAGTAAAAAAAGGTAAAAGAGTGCTGAAATGGGATAATCACAACAAAATTTTCATATTTAAATAATTAATTTGTAGAGATTGGGCTATGACAACAATATGTAATTTCATTAAATTGGTGACTAAATTGCGTGAAAATTTTAAAATATTACCGCACTCCTTGATGTAAAGTATTCCGTTACAGAATCAATTTGCATTAAAAAAAGGCAACTTTTCGATGCGGAATTACACAAAGATACTTTTTCTCATCGATTTGAGTTTAGAAAAGAGTAACTCTTTGCACTAGTTAAAATTTGTTATTTTATTTTTAGTGAAAAGAATAATGAATTTAAATTATAAAATTAAATTTGGATACTATAAGATACTTGATTTTTACACATGCTCCAAAAACGGCTCATATATATATTTTTTACATACGAGTATACATATGAACTCATGTTATACGCTGATTCTATGCTAATTTGTTACATATTTGCTACCCCTCAGTACATAAAAACTTCATAATTTCCGATTTCATTAATACGACGATAGGACAAAAAGAAATTAATTCTTTCCGATCGGTCACAAATAATTGTAATTGGAAAAGAATATAGCATGTATGTGTGGTATGGTGGATTGAGAAAAAGGTGGTTCATTAATATCTTTGAATAATTGCTGAAATCGATTCGGTATCTATTTCACGGTATTTTCGATCGAGAGGTCGGTGTTCGATTTCAGAGGCGGGCTCTGCTTCGATCAGTAATCCTGTCTAATGACTCTTCTTTTTCTTGTCTGTGGCCACAATTTATAATCGGTTTAAGGTATTAATTTACCATTAAAAATTATCCAAATTGTTCAAAATAGATTTATCGTCCAAAATTACCGAATCGCCTTTTTATCACAATTTTCCATATTGAACGACGACACGATCTTAAAATAGCAACCGCGGTTTATATTATATGTGGAATGAGTAAGTGGTCGTTGTATTGCTTCGGTTATCTATAATTGGCAAAAAGAGACAATATGACTGATTAGATCCGATTTAGCGTTGTTTTTTGTCCAATCATCGGCCAACTTTGTTTATTTCAGCGCAAAAGTCGGGTGTGACGAGTGACGCCTGTCTCGTGTTTGGCACGTTATTCAAGAATGGGACCTGATAACGGAGCGCGCTTATCTGGTCAGGCAGCTCGCGGTCAATTGTGGTGTTTGGCGCCCTTATCACACCAAATCCACGACAAGCCCAAAATCGATAACATAAACCCAAATTTGCACTCATAATCCCCAGTATTCTCGCTATTTGCAAATGGCTTAAGCCAGAACCCATTTGTTTGTCCATTGACTTACTATATCATTTCGATATCAGGAATTTTCGGTTTATACCGGACTCGTCTTCCAAAATTGGCGGCGCAATCTCTTTGAGTATTAAGCTATGTCTTTTTATTCTTAAATAAACGACGTCGACACTAATGATCAAATCCATTGATTCATCTTCAAAACTGTTTACTTGATTAAGCTGTGGGTAAATAAATCTTCCTCCATTGAAGTCACCTTCTGAGGATTTGATCTTTTTTCTTAGTCGGATATTCTTCATTCATAACCTCTGAGTAGAGATTTGTTTACTGGAAATGAGACGTGGTTCGCGGAAAATCTTTGTATTTTTTAAAACAACATTGAGAATGAAATGTGCCGAGATACATAAGGTTATTGTCGACTAGTATAACAAAAGATTATCAAATAGAGTTTGTAAAGTTTCAGCTAAAACGTGATAACAACCTGACCACATTGGACGTTATTATGAAACAAAAATTGTATTTTCAGAACTGTCTAATTTAGCAAACGTGTGCAAAAGGTAATTCCTAATCACATGCCTTGTAAATCGCTTTAATTAGATATAACGCCATCATAAAATGAGAAACAAATAAGACTGTCTTTTTAATTAATATTAATTTGTACTTAAGATGAATTTTCTAATCAACGTTGATTTATTGTAAAATAAATTGGCACTGACTCACACCCAACTATATAATTGATCAACAAAGATTATTCATTCAACAAAAAGCGCGAACTTTTATCATCTTTTTGTCGTCGGCAGAGTTTATCTGTAAAATAATCTCAGTTGGGAGCGTGGGGCGATAAACTAGCCAATTATTGTCACGTAAAGCTCAAAAGTGAGAACCGCCTGAGATTGTGGATCTTGCTTGGCGAGGGACACATAATCAATAAAGCATGTATGCAACGAGGCCACAAACGACACGAACGCCTTTGTCGCGCCCAGTAAGAGGCGTCTCCGATTTAAAATCAGCTCGCCGTCGAAGCATGATTCCTCCATCAGTTTGCCACAGTCCATCACATCACAGCAGCAAATCTCTCGCCACAAAACCAGGTGAAGGCCGTTCGACTCAGAATTCTACCATCCATATTTAATATTTCAATTGGAAGACCTAATTAAAACAACTCTACGCTATCCCTATTTGAATAAGAATTGATTAATATTTTTTTAAAAGAAAACTTATATTCCTTTCATAACTTATAAAATTTATTTGGTTTTTGTTTTTTTTGTATAACAACAGTAGTACTTTCATAATTTAAAACAAAAATAAAATTGTTAAGAATCAATTGATCTAATAAAAGTTTAACAAAACTTTTTTTAATAACTGAGTTGATTGAACGAGGTAATAATGTACACAAGAGACTTTTAAAATCAAGAGTGTAGGGAGTATTTTAAAGATATCATTCTGTTCAATTATTTGTACCGGTTGGTTTTTACAAGTATATACGATCATATCCCTTTTGAACAAATAACATAAAAATTTAATAAATTTAAAAACCATTGAATTTCTATAAAGCTGTAGCGCTTTTAACATTCTTTGACAAAATAAATATATGTACGTTAGCGTCAATTATAAATAACCAAAAAGTTTTTTTTTAAATGTACTAGCTTTCCATTTTTATTGAAAAGAACGCTTTGGTGGTTAAATAGGTTCGTACTTATATCTCCTTCCACGTGTCTCCAAAACGGGATAATAATTGACCAATTTCTGTTTTAAATTGCGAGCCCAAACTAGTAATGCAAATAAATCAAGAAGAAATAAATTGTGTTGACGAAAGTCCATTTGCCGGCTTGCGGATCCTCTATTGAGTGGCTAGTGCTGACTTTGATTGGTGTGCGCTAAATGCGCGCGGAGTGTGCGGTGAGAGGAGCATTCTTTATTTTTGTGTTGCAAATTGCCTCGTGCCACAACACGATATCTATTTTTGCAAGGCGGTGAGAGCCAGTGTGTCGGTCAAATGTGGATAGAAGCGGTGGCGAGCGTCGCTAATTAAAAACACTGATTCTCGTACCGACGACACGTGATCTTCGTGATGGCTTTCGGGCAAAGATCATCATCATCGTCGTCGCCGACACTCGAACTGAAACCGCAATAAATGCGCAGACACTTTTTGCTATTTGCATACACACAGCCGGATTAGCATTGGCCAGGCGCTGGTTAGAGAATCCAGCTGCTGTCGCCCATATGGTTTGCACGTCAATAGGTGCAAATTACTTCCATTTCTGTAATCATGGCCGATTGTTGTTAGCGATAATTTTGAAATTCCGCCGCGCATCGAGATTCAGGAGAAGAGTCTCACGAGAAACCGAGTTGCGTGCTGCTCTTTGATTAGGCAAATACCTCAAGCCTAATCTGGCTGTTGAGGTGAGCTGAGATCGGTAATTGGGCTGAACAAGGGGGCGACGAATATGGAAAGTAAAAGGATGATAAATGGAATGAAAGACTAATGGTTAATTTTTTAATTCAAAATGTTTATTTTCGAATTTAAAATTGCACCCTTCATTAGGTTCTCATCAGGTCTATTAAGATATTATTACAGTTTATATATAAATATGTACATTTGATGCTTAGAACTACAAGTCTTACACTCGGTCAGTCATTCATTCCTCTTTTAAGCTAACAATCAAATCACTCTTAAACTAATGACTATTGAAGAGGAGTGGTTACCAGGGGCGCCACGGTTTCTCCTCGCTCTCCGTCTTGTTTTCGCAGTCTGGAGTTATTGGCGATGTGGTGGTGTCATAGGACTTTCTTACAACTAGGGATAGGGGAACGGGACTGGGACTAGGACAAGAGGATTCGACAAAGCTTGGACTTATTCGCATTGTCCTCACGATGACGGACTGAGGAACTTGTTGCTGAGGTGATGTGGGGGGTGAGATCGAGGAGAGGGGGCTTGGCTCACAGTCCATCACCTCCACAGGACTGTGCCGGCTGAGGGGTGGCGGGGACGCGTTTCCGTAGCTTGAGACAGGCGTTTCACTGCCGCCCCCTCGCTCACTGCCCGCGCTGCTCTGTTGTGACGGTGGATTGCTGTTGCTGCTGCTCGATGAATTGGCAACGTTTCGGTTGGGAATAGGGATGAGCATGGGTAATGGCGTCGCTTGCTGTGGCACTCCGTGCGGAACGACAAACGCAATGTTTCCGTTGGTCAGTTTGGTGGGAATCAGCTGAACGCCCACGTTGCCGCTTCCGTTCATTAGAAAGTATCCGTTCGAGGAGAGAGTGATGTGGCTGGCCAACGACTGCTGCACCTGGTGAAGACTCTCGCTGACTGATGATGAGCTTTGTTCCGGGGAACTGGGAGGCGACGGAAGAATGTGAATCTGTTGGCTGGGCGCTGTCTGCTGCTGCGGAGATCCCGATAAATCAGTCCTCACCCCGTTTAAACAGTTGCTCAAATGTTGCAGCAAACGCCTCTTCACAATCGGATCAATACCCCCGAAGCGACCCACTTCGTTTGCACACTCTGTGAATCCGGCCTTGAATTTGTTTATCACGCCCGGGTCGCTGGCCTGTGACAAAACCGATTGCTGTCGCTGTAGGTCTTGCAAGTGCTTCACTGTCTTTTCCAGAATGTCCGCCTTCTCCAGTTTAGAATGTCTGGCCGGCTGGAGGAGGGATCAACCAAAAACAGTTCTTGAGTGAGGACAAGTTGCGGAGGTTTTACACAATAATTAAATGATGAACTTACGTCTTTTTTAGTTGCGTCCAAGATAAGAGTCTTCAGCTCGTTGAGGCAGTTGTTAATGCGGGCCCGTCTACGCTTCTCCATAATTGGCTTGTTACTCTGTGGGAAAAGAGAGACAATTCATATAGCAGCTAACCAAAGATAGTGATAGTGGGCAATTCCTAATTGAATCAAGCCTGTCGTCAGTTCTGTGGGACGGCCAGGGCCGATCGTGGACAAAAGTGTGTTAAAAGACAGAGGATCGGTTAAATTGCAAATGGAAATTTGAGGTTAACTGGCGAATAATATTTGTGGTTGGCTGGGCGCTGCCTGAAACCGAATCTCATCACCATACACCAAAGTCAGACACTGTGGCTATAGTTCAGTCGGATTTTCCTCGATTCACATCGATACGCTTGCAATGATCGACCGAAAATAAGTTCGCAGTTTTTTCAACAATATATTTTAATTCAATCATAATGCGAAACTGTTTTAGAGATGGTATTCAATGGATAGTTCTGCTATCTCTCTTGGTTAATCTGAATATTAGCCAAGCCATCCAATGACGTACAATCAACGAACGGTGGTAGTTGGAGGAGAGTGAACAATGAAATTATCATGTGGACAAATGGGATGTCAATATTTGATTTGAATTTCAACTCGTGTCGTGACACAATGCCTTTGTTGTCGTCATTATTCTGAAAATTCAGATCAAGCCTCTGCAGTTCCGTAATTAGAAACGAACCTATTTTTGCGGACCCGTTTCGCCTCATTTAACCGCGATCATAGACTTATTTGTTTGGCGATCACCGTGGGCACAGAAGTCTCACATATATGATCATCACTCCACTTGTCGTTTGGGTAGCGAGAAACAATTTACTTTCGTTTTGGGAGACGACGATCAGTGGAGGCGCCACAGACGGAACGATCTAAGATCATCGAGCGCAGAGGAGGGAAGGAAGTGAGTCGGTGAGAGCTGTTAAAACAATAAATTTAAATAGAAGTCGCGTGTGGGTCTCGCTCACAAATAAACGGAATACCAAAAAAGTGATCGTCATGCTCCCACAATATTTTGGTGATCGGCGGCCATCGGTTTTATTAATATGTTATTTATTTTGGTCGCGGCGGCAGCCGGCATTTTTCTCATCGCCTTTCGAACTTGTGTTATAGTGGCGGTAAAAGTCGAGAATTTATTATTATATCTAATAACTGATCTACATAGCCCGAGCGCGGGTTTCAATAGGCATACCAGAGCAAGCGATCTTTATTGCGATCGTTCGTAATCGTTATCTAAATAGCGATGTGTCTGTCAAACAAACAACTCTTTTCTTTCTCGCCCATTGTCTTGTGGCTATTTTTATGTGGGAGCACGCGCGTCATCATCCCCACACGGGACCACGGCAGACGAGCAATTATAACCACTAATTCGGTGTGGCACACATTTGTCACAATTTGTTGGCCGCAGCCGTTTTTTTTTCTATTCGCGAGAGAGCGATCAGTACGAAATTTAAATATAAAGATCAGCCACGCTTTGATTTCCCTCCCGCTGACCGTAATTACAGGTAATTGTTTGGGAATGAAGCTATTAGCCTAATGTCGTCAATGAGTACTGAATTTTGAAATCAGCTCATGCCCACGGCCCGTAAAAGAAGATCGATTTAATTGTCGGATGTTCTGACCAAAATACGAGCCTCGAGTGACGCCTTTTAGTTGTATTGTGAAATTTGACGACAAAACAATTTGGCCGGATGATAACTCGACTTTCCTATCACGTTTACAGACCAGTGTCGGCCGCTCTTTCGACCCCAAACCATCTGACATTGTTGATCGTCTGGATGATTGAATTTGAATAATAAACAGATTTATTCGTTTCATGACTGATGTGAAGATTACATTATCTCAGCCACTTTGCGGCACGTGGACAATACTCCACATGCGATCAACTGATAAATGGTAATTGCTACCGATCCGTGCAAAAATACATTTGCATGATCTCGCGCGAACGGAACTTCACTTGGCCAAACAGAAACAGCAAAACCCACAGTAACAATTTGAATATTTCAAAAATTTTGCATTTGCCACACCAACCAATCGCCTTTTCCGCTAATGGCTACCCATTTCCACTTTGGGCGACATTCGAGCGATCGATCAAAATATCAACGATCCGCAATTCCGCCTCGTGCCGCCAACAACGATCGATTTGATTATTAATTAGGCATTACTCACCCGTCGATTATCGCTGGCCCGTTTGTGGCTGGATTCCACAGGCTGTTGTTGCAGTTGAGCTGATGGCGCCTGAGTATTCCCAATCCCCACACCATTCCCACTGACCAGTCCCACAGTACTGGACGACACTCCGACACCAGTCACCATTTTCAAAAGATCACTTTTTGGACTTATTTTTGTAAAATATCTTTTCTCACAGAACTTCACTCACTTCAGATCCTATAGTCCAATCACTGTTTCTAAAGTCACCTATCTTTATTCACGTATTTAATAATATTGTTGTTCACTTAACAATTTTCAATGTCGCTCTTACTACGTCCGACTCCGACGGCGTTCCGTTTAAAATAAAAACTCGCTTCGCTCCACACACTTTACCTGCTCTCGACAAAAATCGGTGAACATGAATGAAGAGCCGCGGAACAGTAGTTTACTCAGTTTGTTTTTAGAGCCCACCAGAAATAATAATAATGATACTGATTTATAATGATATTGTTTTCAAACCTTGTCCCGTTTCATGAGTCTCATGTATATTTCAATTAGATATTTTGAATCAAATTCCTCTGGACAAGCCAAACTTGTATTTGGACCAAAAATAAAAACCGATCATTTTAAGGATTTTTAAATTAATCATTTTTTAAAGTAAGTTTTTTAAGTAATTAAATACTTGAAAATATTAAATTAAACAAATGCAGACTAATTAGCACCACACTCTAAACAGTATAGGTAAGGATACATCGAAGGAAAGGCTTAAGAATTATAAGGTATTTATTTATTATTGGTTTTAAAACTAAATTATTACGATTCAAAGTATATTGAGACAAGTAATACTGGACAGTTTAAAGTAAATGTGTGAGGCCGAACCATTAAAGCTCCACTACAGTGGAGGCGAACGACACCACAATTCAAAGTAGTGGGGATATAAGCGTGCTGTAAAAAGAGACACACGACCGACCAGCGCCGCCGCTTCTCCGCTAGCGAAATTTGCAGAGAGATATCAATTTGCATTTGTCGAATGTTTGTAAAGAGGAGATCAAACTGCACTTTGTTTTTTATATAATATTAAAGTTTTATAAAATTAATAAAAGATTCAATTTTTAATTAATAAATATGCCGAAAAAAATATAGTTGTATATCGTGACAGACAAAATAGAACACCAACATGATCATCAACAGATTTGTTTTGGTTTTGTTTCTCTTATGGTGGAAGGATGAAAAGCCACAAGAGCAAAAAACGTGAAGGCCTTAGAGTCAGACAGCTTTTGTACACGCGCCATACACGAATCCATAGACAATTTTATTCGGCCTTTCTGATTCGCGCACGATCACCTACACAAGCGCACTAGAAATATTAATCACAGTTGTTTGTTCGCGGCTTCGCTTTATTAAATATGAATAGCGCGAAAAATATTTTGATTGTTTCAATTTATTATGTCGCATTACTTTAAGTATGTAAATTGAGAGACTAATTGAAATCATATTTTATTACCGACAACAACATAGTGTGTAAGGTATTTATTGACGTCTTATTATCGACTGCGCCATGTTTAAAGGTAATAGTAATTGCAATAAAATTAGTTCTCTTGACGAACATCAAGTACGTAACATGAACATGCGAATATCCAATATCATATCTTTTCTCACGTCGTATTAAATGTGCGAATTCAATGTGAAGGTGATTCTGCGTAAAAAAAACCTCATCTTTCAAAATTAAAATGCAGAGATGTGTCGGTAATGATTCATCGGGATGATTTGCAGTTATTGACACCTCTTAATTGCAGTTGGAAGAAGGGGAAGACACCCATTTTAGATTAAAAAACTGAAGCAAGGGGAATTCTTAATGATTTCACAGAGACAAGATGAAAATTTCGAGTTCCTTACATTTATTGCAATTTTGAACAGAAATTATACATATTGCAAATCTGATCATCGATAAAAAACCATCTGTGAAATACATTTTTCTCGAAAACTTTCTTCCGTATCAGTTATCGATCAGAAAATCGCCACTTCGCACCCAGATCCATAAATCTAAGTTGATCCAGGGATCTTGATAAGATCCTCGCAAGTTGGTGTAATTGCCATAAATTACGATTCACCGGTCCAAAGTAATTGATTCAATTTTTGCCTTGCATATGCAAAATTATGTTGTGGAGGCTTGTATTATATTTTCGCGAATCTTAATATGGAAATATGGGAAACAATAATAACATTAAATAACAGAAAAAAATATGGCACGTAAAACAGCACGTGAAAGTTTGGGGATTTAAAATTCACAATATAAACCCCAAGAGAGACAATCAGTCTGAAAATCGAATAATCGTGATCTCGTCTCACATGGCAAAAAATATCCAGTATTTTTCTCTTATTAAAAATTCTGTGGTCCAATTATATGAATTTGGTCAGGTCGGGAGAGGTGGGTTTTTAGTTCGGTGTTCTCTCGCCCAGACGACTTCAAAGTGCCCATGTTTAATTGTCAATTGCCGCGAGAATTACGGTCATACCAGCATCAAACGAATAAATTAACTGTCTTTTTTGTCTGTTAAATTTATTGTAAATTGAACATTGAAATCGGGAAACACATAAATATTTTAAAGCACTCTGTTCCCAGCCATCGTCAGATCAGCTATACACGACGACGACGACGACGACCTGGTCAGAGAAGAGCGCTCTGGAGAAAATAATTGAACCTTTAAGGTACCTTGACGTCGTCTGATATTCATACAATGAATTATCTTAATAATGCTTTTCTTCAATGCTTTATTATTGAATTTACATTTATTCGTACACACATTGAACAGATATTCCTCCCAATCGATTTTATGCCAGAAGCATAGTCGCATCTTGTTTTGTGTGGAGGGAGGAAAGGAGCCAGCCAACAATCGTGATCGTCCGTCGACGTCGTGTGTTGAACGCATGGCATTTTTCTGGTAATTGCGCCATGTTCTTGGCCTGGGAGCCGCCCACTAATGAATCCGAGTGGCCATTGTCACGACCCGACACGCCACCAACAGCAAAACGGAGATTAAACCATCCTGTCCCCGTGTGCAAGATCACTGATGAATTCAGGGCCGTTATTTATTCAAATTGAGCGAGAGAGAGAGGTGATTATTTCTTGGACGAATACTGGACCATGCAAATAAAACACCGCCAACTTTAAAGGCAATATTTATCTGATGGTGAATCTCAAAACGAAGGAGAACTTTGAAACGCAATGCTATGGTCCTTTGGCAAAAATGTTAAATGTTGCATTGTTCTGAGATTCGCTTATAATTGGGCTTTACAAACACTTTGCCCTTAAACCTTTCTCATCAAAGATTCGTGACTTACGTTTTCCCTTTTCTTTAAATATAAAATAAAGAGGGATTATCTGTACAGGTTTGCAATACAAAAAAATCAAGGACATTTTAAATATCCCATCGCTGACTAAATTATTTGCATACGTTATAAATATAATATATTTTAGATATCATATAAGTCTACGAGAATGTGTAACTGAATTAAGTAATAGGATCATCATTGTTTCAACTATTCTTAAAAATAAGTAATAAAAATATTAATGATTTAAAGAATTTTGTAAAATATTCTGACTTTTATTGATGATTAGGAGACCTATTTACTAGCGGGGACCTTGAACAGAGAGCAATAATTGCTGGTCAACCAAACAAATGGTTTTATTGTAACAGTTCTTGGACAAACCTTTTTTTTATATTTACAATTTCAAATAGACACTTATTTATTGATGATTTGCCTTGTATCGATCTTTATGAGATTTTATGGCTACTCTCCTCGTATCCATAATATTTTATTTTTCCAAAAAATTGTATTCAGAGGTTTCTATGCATGTGTCAAAGAGGAGATGATCATCATAAAATCATAAATAATGCAGTAAAAGTCTGCGGTAATATTCTATTCCCATATTCCATGAAACGGCGAGGAGAGACCAAACCGATGATGCCGCAGTATACCTCAGGCCCACAAACGTGTGGCTGATGTTTATGATTTGTTTTTGGCATTAATGAATAAACCTTGATTATGAGGCTCAGACCGACATTGAATCCTTTACTGTGGCCAATGGATTTTAGTGCTGATGAGGAATTTAACTTAATCTCGCCTTTTCGTTTGTCCTTGGACTCTGCCAAATTCATTTATGGCTCTTCGGTCTAATGAGACTGGTCAGAGGAATTCCGAAATTCATTTCTGAGGCTTAGGTAGCAACAGGTAAATTTAAATTCCTTTAAAAGTTTACATAGTCTTATTATAAAGTCAACCGTCCAATTATTTCAAGAACGAGTGAAGTGTGACCTATTTATGGCTGGTAATAGGATTATAAACGATTATCTCTACACAATGTCCTAGAGCTACTGGTTTTATCACACGCCATAAATATTTAAACATCTCTACTGCTTTCCTTTTCAAATTTTCACCAAATAAGAAGGTACTAGTTCTTAGTTAATTGGATTAATATTATCATAGTTGATTTACTAATTAAAAAACACCAACTCGGATTGACAAGGCATTATTGTTCTGTTTGGTTTTATGTTAATTCCGATAAGCCAGACCGGTAAGTAAATTGAAACTGTAAGTCTCGAAATCCCGTCTGGAAAATTCAGGTGATCATTGATCGCCTTTTAGTCGTCAAAAAAACACAAACCCGGTAAATGGAAACGTTTTTGCCAACAAATTGCAATACGAATTTTTATCACTTAACCTGGGTGAGCAAAAAAAACCTGGGCAACATACGATGGAATAAATACGTATACATAACATAAGTACATAAAAGCTTTAAGCGCTGTTTAATTCCGATAAGCTAAGCCGACAAACAAGCTGCATAAAGAGTGGAAGGTGTATTTCGCATTCAGAATGCAGAAATGTGCACAAAAAGCCGTTCGCTCAACACGAATCCTTTATAATCAATTAAATATCCAGAAAGAGAGTCTCTCCATTATTGCAGAAAGATTCGCTGGTTTGGTGCGCGAATAAGTAATTGCCAAATTCGTTTGTTTAGTACGCGATTCACGTTTTTCGTTCCATAGTTTTATGGTCTGAACTGGACAGCATCCAAAATATGGTTATGATCGCATGCAGACTGGACACAAGTCACCATATTAGGGGTTAGTCCGAAAAACAGGTGATCTGAATAAGTGGGCATTATTAAAATTTATTTGGAAAACACTATTTCCGTTAAAAATCTTATGATCAAACTCTATCTCTTCGGATATGCAAAAATCAACCTGTAGCACTATTTCCCAATTATTTCATTTTACTAAAAAAAATTAACTTTTGTATAAAAAATATTCCCTTTTAAAGAAATTTAACCACTTTTCAATATTATCATTTAAAGGTTTCTTACATAACAAAGTCAAACAAGAAATGTCCTTATTAAGGCATTTAAATTTCTGAAATGTTAAATGTGTACTCAGTACGGCTAATTGTAAGTAATTATGCTTTTAAATGATTTAAGTACAAATAATTATTTATTTGTGATACGAGGGTATAACAGACAGATGTTTCTTACTACGCAAAATAGGGCGAATTTTTAATAGAATTTTATATTTTGTTGGAATATTTTTCAAAGAATATTAAAATAGTTTGTTTGTCCTACTCGTACAAGGGTGTAAAATCAACTTTTAAACTATAAAACAATTGTGAAAAGTCAAGACACAGGTGTATTTTTTATAGTTTCCATGTAAGACATTTTTTAATCTTCCTCTTCAAAAGACACAAAAGACTTATTTTAAAAATAGTTCGCTTAATCTCAGCAGAGTACCATATTAATAAGAAATATCTCTGTAGTTTAAGAAATTCCTTCTAAATTTTGATAGATAGATAATTTTGTTTGCATCACTATGAATTTAATTTTTGCACAAAAGAAGAAACAGAATATTTAGTATTTTTTTTTTGTAGTCAAAAGTGATACATAACAAAACTCAAATTGATGTGGGAGTGCAAAAAAATATTATCACAAATTAAACTTCAATTAAACAAAAAATAACCAAATATTTACAAATTGGGTAAAATGTTTTGATTTGAACTAACCTGTGGTATTATACAAGTCCACCTTAAATGTATATTATATTTTATGATATATAAGTATAGTAAGATTTGCGCTTTGATTCAATCACTGCTAAATTTGGTGTAAATAATCATACCTTTGAGGTGGCTTGAGGTGGTAATTTATAGTTCCAGTATTACATTTGGTCTGTCGATTTTCTCAAGAATCAATTTGGACGTGAATTCCGTCGTTTTCACCTTTATTGATCGATTTAATGTTGTGGCTATCTAAAGAAAGAGAGAAACTTGGACCGCGACTTCAATTTAACACGAAACTCCCACATTGATTATATTCTTGGTCTGCTCGCGTTGGATCTCCTCCAGAGCCACGGGTTGCCTGCTTTAAATATACATTCATTGGGAATTGATCGACAGTAAATGGTTGAATTAGTTCCCAGCCTAAAAGAGAGGTGTGTGTAGACCATTTTCCAATTATTTCGACATTCTCTGGCCGTTCTTGGAACCAGAGTTCTAACTAACCACACGTTGAGCTGCACGACCAAAGGCAACAAGTCTTTCCCTCTTTCTCTCTATTTCTCTTTCGATTGGGATGTGTGGGCATCAGCAACAGGCAGCAGCAGTGAGCCAGCAACCAGGTATGGTAGGCAACATCGGCAGCAGCGAGGCATTTGCAAGGTAATTTTTCTTCTCGTGATCTGCTGTCCGCCGTGCGAGATTTCGCTGATCGAGCCGGCAGATAAGCGCGCGACCTGGTGATAGCGCGCGACTCCCTGCCTCACCGTTAGCGCATTTATCGTGTGGTCGTGGGAAACGCGAATGGCCATGACATTTTTCTTCATATTGAGGAGGAATTCGCTCCGTTGCCTCCTCTCCTTCGCCAGTCCATTCCGCTTTTTACACAATTCGCGCGTTCTAGCAGCAGGATTTCTCGTCTTTAGTTTTATTGTCCAAGCTTAATTGGGAGGGGATCGAGTCGCGTGCAGAAATTTCTCTATTTCAGATCTCTTTCGTGTCGAACTAATCAAATGAATAAATTGCAACTTTCAAGACAATCTTTCTTTTTTTTTTTTAAGAAAAACCAATCGGGTTTTTTTCTTAATTTAATGCGACACTATATGTTTTAATTGCCGGAATGCCATTGGTGTTAAATGTAACGGATAAAGTGCAAAATGGTGACAAAAACTATATACTGTTTAATTATGACCAACATATAAAATGATAATCGTTGTTGAGTGCTAACTTGGTCGTAAAGGACTTCTTTGGATCAGTTTTAATGGTCACAAACTTCGATTCCAGATTTTACGATCGATTTATTTTTAATTAAAATTTACCAAAACATTTATATCTTGTCAATGAAATAATTTCCAATTGGAAAAATATGTCGACGTAAAATTTTAACCCTTATGAAACTGTGCTATTTTAAGAATGTTTTAAATTCCATAAAAAACAGAAATAACAAATTGTTTCCACTTTCGTATCGATAGGTTAATAAATTTTTAAGAAAAATGCAAAAAAAATTATGTGCTGCTCGGGTGTAAAAGCCGTTTTTTAACTTGGAAACGATTAAAAACTCGTTTAACGGCTCGTATTTTATACTCATTTCCTCGTTATAAAACGATTTATTTTACACCCTTATAGCACGAATATTTATTTTCCCTTTTTTATATAAAAAGTACTTGTTTTCATTA
>JXOV01007470.1:0-13753 GCA_001014945.1 Clogmia albipunctata | reverse complement strand
GATATTTGAAAATGTCGATACTTGACATCACCTATTATAAGATTAAACGGCTTTGTACAAATTATTGTTTTGAAAATTCAATACGATCAAGATGTTCGAATGATTGAAGCTTTTATAGCAAGATCGACAAAAGCTCATAGAGCTTTATAGCAAACTCAAGATGCCTGCGCATACATACGTAACTATGTATCTCGATGTATGTATTAAAAACAATCATCACATCTATGTTTGTATAATAAATAAACAGACGCACATTAATATGCATGTATTTAAGAGTAGTTTATCTTAAACGATATCTTGTGTATGAATAATTTATCTGTTAAATTATTTACATTAATTTGTTTTAGATTAATATTATTAGTTGTTTGAGTTAATTATGTTGAGCATTGATTTATTAACATGAAAACTAAAACAATGATTCAGGGAAGAGGTATTTTTTTGTTAAGCAAAGAGTCAATATCATCTCTCAATAACAACTCTCAGATGCAATAAAAAAATTAATAAAATCTTGCGAAATTAATACAAAATAAATTAAAACATCAACTTGTCAAATTAATGGCCGATGATCATAAAAACATTATTAATAATTTCGAAATTTGGACATGAATTTTCCAAAATCAACGGTCATTGACATACATACATTTACACATGGAGATTTTGGCATCTTTCGGCAATTTTACAATGTCTTTATCATTTATAAAGAGATCATCAATTAGGAAATAAATTATACTTTTACTTTCGTTGTTTATCTTATTTTGAATACAGATAATGCCTCCGCTATAAGAAAATTGACGTCACAATTGCACAATTGATCCACAACTTGAACTTGAATGGGTTTTTCATTATTGCTGGTTTTCGTGGATCAAGTTTATGTTCACATCTATAACGCAATTAATGATGCTCATCTTTTTAAAAGCGGCTAGTTTTTATTGGCGTGTGATGCAGATCTGACCGAATAATGTCTGGTATAAGGTCGGACGGGGCCAAATTCAACAGAAAAAAGCTAAATAAAATGAATCCTCTATTACAGTATCAAATTGCGGACCGCGAAAACCCTGTACCACTTTTTTTTCTCGAAAAATATTCACACTCGCATTGTTGATGCCTGTTTTCAATTTGCGAGCTGAAAATGGAATCCAACGAAAATTAGCAATTAAAGTCAAGCAATTTTTTCGATTAGCATTTTCTTATTGTTTAGAGCCGATTTTTATTAATTCGATTCTTTTAAATTCATCTCGTTACAATTGACACTATGTGTCAGATGTTTAGGTTCGAGAAAAAAATTATTGAATTAACGATAAGGAATAGCTATTTTTACCCTTTCAACATAAGACTTTAAAAAAATCTACTCAATGTCAATTTATATATTAAAGATTGTCTGAAAATACCAAATATTATTATTTATAATTGTAATATTTGATTAAAATATAATTTATAATGCAACTTATATTAAAATATCATAAAAGAGTACTGGTGTTTCGTGTTTTATTTAAAAATTTATGTTAGTTAAAAAGAATTGAATTTAAATACATCTTATACAAATCATATATGAGCACAGCTGCGAGAAGATTAAAAGAGCAATTTCTACTTTTACCTTAATTTTAAATATATAAAGCATTACGTTTAAAAATTTGGTATTTAATTTTATCAATTAATGTGTTATATTTTTTTTTTATTATTATTATTTTTTTTATATTTATGCCAATATACAAACAACATAATTAATTAANGCTGCGAGAAGATTAAAAGAGCAATTTCTACTTTTACCTTAATTTTAAATATATAAAGCATTACGTTTAAAAATTTGGTATTTAATTTTATCAATTAATGTGTTATATTTTTTTTTTATTATTATTATTTTTTTTATATTTATGCCAATATACAAACAACATAATTAATTAAAATAAATTAAAAGAAAACTAAAAGACACAAATTAAGACAACCTTTGTCAAAGACAGTGTCGGTTGAATTGAGTTACAATTTAATTTTTAAAAAATAATAATAAACTAAGGAATTAATTAATAAACAACAATAATATGAGCAAAAACAATAGAATAGTAATAACAAGAATAAGGAAACAAATTATATTAAGATTAAGCCTAAAATTAAAACTTGGAAAAAAAATTATATACATTATACATATTTTAAAACTAAGAAAACAGAAGAAAATTTCTATAAATTATAGTGGTGATTTTGAAAAGCATCAATTTTAAGAGAAAAGTAAAGAATTGAGCGAAATAAAAACTATCATCCCACTTGTCAAAATCATAAAATTAAAATAAAGGACTGTAATTTTTGACAAAAAGTTACATTAGAAAAGGGAAAACTATATTTCTTAACCAATTATTAACTTTTAGAACCCCTTATACCAGTGGTGGGCAAACAACGACATGCGGACCAAATCCCATTGAGGTAGTCAATCCGGCCCGCAACATGGCATTGAAAATATATATTCAGTCTTTTTCAATTTTTTCCCGCCCGCCAGGATAATTCGTGTTTTCATCAGGCCCACCTAGATATTTCGGTATGTCATCCGGCCCTCGTATTAAAAAGTTTGCCGATGAATGCCTTATATGAATATCGGCTTTAAAATGACTTCACTTTACTAGAATATAAGAGATTTTTGTAAACCTTTAATGGAAAACTAAGTCATTCGTCTTTGAAGTTAATATAGTCCTAATTGTTCCTTTATTACTGGTTAAAAATAGAAATTGTTCTTGGTGGGCTATTAATTTTCTCGCAACTGTAAGTTCCGAATAACAAAAAAATACTTTTGAAATAACTTTAATATTCGATACATAAACCTTCTTTCCAATATAATAATTTAAAATAAATTTCATAAACTTATTCGCAATTGACGTTTCTTAATACGTATTGTATTTTTTATGTTGTACTTTTAAAACCAACTATCTTTTTACCACAATCTTGTTTTTAATATATACATTGAAACACTGGGAATTATATTTTGATACATTATTACTCGTAAGCTTGTAGAATTAGGGAGTAAATAGCATTTATGATTTATTTAAGTCAATAATTTATTTTTCTATCATCACCATTTTCTAACAATTAGTTATTGAAAACCTTGGTAAAATAACAAAAAGGTAGGACATTCTCGATATTGTACGGTCATATGTGTAAAATTATATTGCCATTTTGTTAAGTTGTCATTCAAAACGTCAATATTATGTGAAAACAACTTGATCTGACCGTGTATCGGGATTATTCTTTACTGGTAAAACATTCCCGTATCACGGTCAGATGGATGCCTAAATATTACGATAATTTATTTTGTAAAAGAGCGCGAAGTTTGTAAAGGATGAATTTTCTATTTATAATTAATCAATACCATTGATAAATAAAGTAATAAAAGCAAATAATGTGAAAAATATTATTTCCAAATTTCGAATTTAGGCCTTCCATCTGACCGTGTTTCGGGAATGTTCTATCTTTCTCTTATTATAACAAGCATTTTACCGTGTTTTTTAAAAAAGTAATTTTAGAGACATTTTAGGTAAATGTAAATTTTAAAATTAGGAACAAATATTTGTGACACAGCTGAACACAGCTGGTTGAAATAAATTCCCTTTTGTGACTCCAAAAATCCCCACCGAAGTGTAAATATGTGCTTTATGGAATTGCCGATAATCTGACTTTGAAGCCGCGACTGGTTCACACTTGAAATTCGTGATTAAAATCGAAATGAATGGGCTTTCGATCGGCAAACAATGGAGAGAATATAAAATCCAATCTACGAGAGCGCACTTGAACTAGAAATGTTTACGATTATCATAATTGTCTAATTTTCTGCAGCTGATTAAGAATATGGAAAAACGGAATCACCTTCCGTAGAGTGGGAAAAATTAAATTAATCATGATCCATGTGGATTGTAACAGGATACACGGACGTGATTGGGTGCCCTTCAAGGCAATTGTACGGGAGATTAATCAGAGGAGGTGTTTGACCCTTTCAAGAACCTTTACTTTCTGATTGCACCTTCCCTTCTACGAATGAGTAATCGATTTCGTCAGCACTCCAGCTATCCTGACCTATATTTTTTTAGAGAAAAAGTAGGTGTAGATTCTGAGAATTAGTTAAGGTACTGGCTTGGATTTCCCATTGAAAAAATCATTACTGATAATGAGAGTCGGAAAGAGAAAGGCGTTGAAAAGTTCCTGCTTAAAATTCTACCTAGAACTGGATTTATGTAAATGGGACTTGGGTTGGAATAGGTAATCAGTCTGGACACCAAGTTTTCATCAATGGATTTCATTAATATTTGTTGTGCTTTTCTTCTCCACTAATTAAATATTCCGATTCGTGATTGTGTGTGCGAGAGACTGCGAGCCGAGTTCAGGTGGGAGAAGCCCAGGTGGAGCACACAGAATAAAAGAAATGCAGGCGCCTCGAGCCCAATCAGACTTTTGCGATTGATTGAAGAGTGAAGAAGCGTTATAAATAAATATTGAATAACGACGAGTGTGATTAGTTTTGTTGGTCGGTTATTACGTAAAGCTCATCTTAATTGTGAGTGGTCAAGTGCAAAGACAAAAATCTCAGTTCAATTGGGACTCCCGTTACGTTTGAGTGTCGTGTTTGTGTTGTGAGCCAGAATGGCGCGAATGATTGGACTATTCCTGGTGACTGTGATTCTAATCAACCTCAGCCAAGTGTTCCCCATCCATGTTGATACCGAAGACAATGTGTTCCGCCTGCCAAAACACCTCCAACCGTTCCACTACAAACTGAGAATCGTGACCCATTTAGGCGATGAGGAAGGATTTAAGTTCACTGGCAAAGTTTGGATTAAAGTGAGTGCTAATTGGAATATGTAATCGCAAAACAAGTGCGTGAACCTCTTTCACGAGTTCGAGATCAATCAATTTAAAGACCGTATCAAAAACCAGTTGTTCATATTTTTTATCAAAAGTATTGCTGAAAAAAATATTTGGTCCTTAGCTGAATGAACAAATTATAAATGATAAATATTGATGATAAATATATTAATTTTTACATATACGTATCTAAGCTTAATATCTTGTGTGTGAGTTGTTTTTAGTATATTTCGATAAAAGATTTGAAATAGAGGTTATTTCAGCACGAATTTACAGTGTATTTTGACGAGCGCAGCGAGTAAAATAAATAAATGAGTCCTGTAATAACCTATATCACATGTGTATAGAACGCTATTTTGTGTAATTCTGAAAAAAATATCAGTTAATCGATAATTACTAATAAAAAAGTTCGCAACGGTTTTTTCAAATTGTGTAATAAGTAAGAAACATTTTTATCAAATTATAAGGAGAACCACCAAATAAATCTGAATTGATTGGAGAGAGATAGAAGCATTCCCATGTCACTCTAATAAACATTATCGATAATTCGTAGAGATTGGGTTATGACAACGATATGTAATTTCATTAAATTGGTGACAATTTGTGTGCAAATTTTGGAATATTACCGCACTCCGTGCTGTAAAGTAAACCGTTGCAGAACCAATTTGCTTTAAAAAGAGGCTCAATTCATCAATATACTAAAATATCGATATATTTATGATAATAAGTTATTTTAAATTAAAATATCATATTAATTAATTTTTTATATAACATAAAAATAAAAGAAATTTTTATATAACTCTTTCTCTAAATTTAATTACGGGTGAAAGCTAAGTATCATCACAAGTATGGTATCATTTTGGATATTTCAAAAATTAGTATTTTATCTCTATTGCCTATAGACCTATACAATTTAAAACTAGCTACTTTTATCTTAATTTACGTAGTTTGTAATAGTATTTATAAAAGTTATTACGAATAGATATATTTTAGTGAAATCTTTAAAAATATGCAAATGAATCGATTATTTAAGATCTCTTTGTTTCCAAACAAATTTTTTTACTCATATAGCTGTCATAGCCTCTATAATTTATTAAGATATATGGTTTGTTTACTCTGAAAACATTGGAAACTTTTACGGGGGTTCATTGATCTGAGGCAAAATGATTCGCAATAGGTTAAATAGTCGTGAACAATCACTACTTCAGTTTATTACCCATTCTTTTTACGACAGTTTTTACCTCTAAAATAAATCAGATCACGATGTCCATATTCGCGAATTATTACTTCACACATAATTAATTGCGATCAATTACGAAAGGCATTTTTCATTACAAAAATATCCGTTTCAGCGCGAAACTGGTTTAACTTCTTGTTTTTCTTATTTAGTTCTTTTGTTGGGTTTTTGTAAATAATGACTCGCCAGTGAACTCAAATGATCAGAGTCACAAGTCTAGACTGATCGCAATTAATACTGGTTTTCCAATCTTAATCGCTTTTGCTAATTACCGATTTCAGTTCTTTGTCGAGGAGGAGGGCGTCGACGTCATAAAGCTTCATTCCAAGAACCTGGGCATTCGGTTCGACGAGATCAAAGTGAAGCACTGCTACGACCGGAAAGATGGGGAAAAGGAGGGTCAGGAGACCAATGAAGATCAGCCTGGTAGTTTCATGGTGCGAAGAGGTGATCGTTTCACCTCGATGGGAGGCAGGAGGTACTTACCGATCATGAGCAGCGAAATAATTGAAGAGTTCGACTTCTTGGTGATTAAACTGAAAGAGAAACTGTTACCAGAGACTGTCTACGAGCTGTACATTCCCTTCGAAGCCGAGTTCTCCAACGCCCTAATTGGCTACTACAAGAGCAGTTACTTTGACAAGAAATTAAACACCAAGAAGTGGCTCACAATCACCCAATTCGAACCGAATTACGCACGCAGGGCCTTCCCCTGCTTCGATGAACCGGAATTCAAGGCCAAGTTCGAGATCAGTATGGCCCATTCCAAAGAGTACACCGCTCTTAGCAACATGCCCATGAAGTGGACCGAGCCTTTGGAGGGGAAATCCGATTGGTGCTGGGATCATTTCGAGGAAACCGTTCCAATGTCAACGTATTTGGTGGCTTACGGAATTAATTGCTTCCACTCCAAGGATGGTGTCCATGAGGAAGAAGATAAGACACAATTCAAAATATGGGCCAGGCCTGACGCAATTGACCAAGTCGACTACGCCAAAGTGATTGGTCCAAAAGTCCTTCGATTCTATGAAGAATATTTCGGTTTGCTTTTCCCCTTACCAAAGATTGACATGATCGCCATTCCTGACTTTGCTTCCGGAGCCATGGAGAACTTTGGCTTGATCACTTATAGAGAAACTGCCCTTCTATTCCAACCCAACGTATCATCTTCTTCCAGTCAGTTTAGGGTCGCTTCTGTGATCGCTCATGAATTAGCACATCAGTGGTTCGGAAATTTGGTAACAATGAAGTGGTGGACTGATATCTGGTTGAATGAAGGCTTCGCTACTTATGTTGCTTCCTTAGGAGTTGATTGCGTTCACCCGGAATGGAATTCCTTGGCTGAAGAGTCCTTAAGCAATCTGATGAGGATTTTCAAATTCGACTCCCTTAAGAGTAGTCATCCAGTTTCTGTTGAAATCACAGACCCTAACAAGATATCCCAAGTCTTTGATGCTATCTCTTACTCTAAAGGATCTTCCGTTATTAGAATGATGCACCTGTTCTTGGGAGATGAAACCTTCCAACAAGGAGTTAACGGATACTTGAAGAAGTACAAATACGGAAACGCTGATCAGAACGACTTATGGGAATGTCTCACCGACTTAGCTCACAAGAATGGTGTTCTTGATAAGGAATTAGACGTTAAAAAGATCATGGACACCTGGACCTTACAAACTGGCTATCCTTTAGTTACTGTAGTAAGAGATTACGATAAGAATTGCGCTGAAGTTACTCAAACTAGATACCTTTACGATGCTGAAATTAAGAGAGATACCTTAGACAACTGTTGGTACGTTCCCTTGAGCTTCACCAGCAAATATGAACAGGACTTCAATGATACTATCCCTAAGGAATGGTTGGGTTGTGATGAAAAGGGAAACCCTATCATTAAAATGATTAAGGACCTTCCCGGACCCGAAGAGTGGGTTATCTTCAACGTTAAATTGGCTGGTTTATACAAAGTTAAATACGACCAGAAGAACTGGAACCTATTGATTGACCAATTGACAAGCCCCCACTACAAAGAAATTGACGTTATGAACAGAGCTCAACTGATTGATGATGCTTTAGACTTAGCTTGGACTGGCGATCAGGACTATGATATCGCTTTAAGAGTTGTTAAGTACCTCCACCAAGAAGACGAATACATTCCATGGAAGACAGCTTTGGTCAACTTGAATGCAGTCAACAGAATGTTGAAGCGAACTCCCCAATATCAGTTCTTTGTCGATTACATGCGTCAGATTCTTAAGCCAATGTACGAAGTTATGGGAGGTCTCATTGGAAGCAGTACCACTCCTTCAGTCAAATTCGATGCCATTAAACACAAGATTCTAATCATGGGATGGTCCTGTAAATTCGAAATTGGAGACTGTATTGGACAGTCTGTAAAGATGTTCAAGCACTGGATGTTGGCTGAAAATCCAGAAGTGGAGAACAACATCCCTGTGGACTTTAGGTCTATAGTTTACTGTAACGCCATTCGATACGGAGGAGAGAGAGAATGGAACTTCTTGTGGCAGAGGTACTGGAACAGCAACGTCGGTAGTGAAAAGAATATGATCCTGGAAAGCTTGACCTGCACAAGGGAAATTTGGATTCTCAACAGAATGCTGAACTCCCTCTGCAGTGAAGACGGAGGCATTCGTAAACAGGATATTAGCTTTGTTTTCGGAAGCATAGCCAAACAAAATGTTGGATATCATCTCGCCAAAGATTACTTTTATGACAACTTCGACACCATCTATGACTAGTAAGTACTTTTATTCTTAAGTAAAATTTAAAAAAATGGTCAGTTCGAAACCAGAGCGATTTTTTATTATTTTTATATCTCATTAACTAACCCTTTAACCTTTCTTATACTGTGTTTAACCTATACTGCCCACGTGATTGGCGCCGAATGATGGGCTCCTCGGAGGTGGGTAGGATTGACAGGATCCTTTTCCAACCGGTCTAGGTGCTATTAAATGACTTATACACTGAAAAAATGTCATGGAAAGTCTATCACCCGTTGGTTGAAGTTGAAACTACCCCTTACTGGAATGTAGTGGGAAGTATTTATTTATTTATGAGTGAGGACTATAACTCATTAATGGGTTGTTTTGTCCAATTATACAAAACAACAATTTCTCATTCCCACTTATAACAATTTATCATTAATATTTCTGTAAATTCATTTACAAAAAATCATCCATGGCCTCAACTGTCGAACAACTTTTATCGTCGATGATAATTGTTCGACTCGGACAAGTTTTCAAAGCTTATGTGGAATGGACAGGATCGAAGAGAAAAACTGGATATTTCTACTAGTATTTGGCTGCCATTCAAAAAATGAATACTGATGAAAGTTGAAGAAATAGAGTGACTTCTTCATTTCTTCTTCCTGTCAATATATAGACTCTATCTAATCAAATATTGACGACTTGTTATATAAAACACTTGTACTTGATGATCAATATATCTTAATTAACACAAATTTAATCATTTTCTAGTTTGAAGCCTGAGACACAGCGTCTGGTCCGATTCGTGAAACCGCTGGCCTCGCAAATGATAACCGAGGAAGAAGTAGAAGAGGTAAGAACCATTATAGAGATATTTCTTTAACAAATTCCTATCTAACCAAATCACTTTTCCAGCTCCACAACTTTGTGGTAACCAACGAGGAGCGTCTCGCCAAATCCACCTTGGGAATGCACCAAGCCATCGAATCAGCGCACATCAACGTGCAGTGGCAGCAGAAGAACTTTAAGAGCATTTCAAAAATCCTGAAAACCTTTACCGTCTAAAAGAGGAAGCAGAACAAACGAGAAAGTATTTCATTAAAGTTTTATAATCTTTATTCTTGTTCTCCTTTCTACATAATTTATTAGTCTCTATGTTAAATATTTATATATATATAATATATGTATGTTTTGAAGTTATTACAAAAATAAACGAATGAAAATTGCATAGTTGTTTCTCTCTCACTGTATCTATATATGATTTTATCAATTCAATAAAATTTATATAATTTTCATTATTTTAATATATATTTTAATATGTATAGTCTAGCCGCAAAATCCGTAGAAAACATACCGAATTACGAATTCCTTTTCCTTGTCCATATTTACAATTTATCATATCATATTTTATTACTTACAATATCGTTTTCTTCCTCCAACTCCTCCTCCAGCTATATAAGGAATGAATGCATTTGCACATAAAACCGGTATCAGGAGAATTGATATTTCAGTTTTATGCCTTTGAATGGATGAAAAATGCAGAGCAGCATCCAGCAACAACAATGTTTTAACAGATTTCGTTTGAATTAGGGCAAAAAGCTTGCTTCTACCACTATTATCCAGGTCTTTGCTCCCACGATGACAAAGCTTGGAGTTTACGCTTTCATCTGAAGTCCATACAGAAAGATACCTTTAAAACTTCTAGACAGAACCGAAAACTTAAAGTCCAAGCTTTAACAAGGAACAAGACCCAATTATCTCAATAATATACAGATGAAAGCATTCTTAAATCTCTGTTATCGTTAAATAATAAATCATATATATATACTTTCTTCATAATATATAATAACAGGGGGCATGTGTGTTTGTTTGTCTGTTTATCGTCTGCAAAGACTTAGGCTGTACAATTCTCGTCCTCATCCTCCTCTTCCTTCCACGTCACTAAGAGCTACTTCAGTCGTCTGTTCGCTTTAAATGCTTTGAATTACAATATCTCAAACAACAAACAATTTTTACAATAATATATAATATTTGCAATGACATTTTGAAATTAGACCTATGCAGTTTCTCTTTAATTTATAACATTTGTAGTGATATCTCTTTTAGTTTTCCATTATTATAGAGTTTTAGTTTCCTTTTAGTATTATTGAAGTTTGTTCACTTTCATTATTTGGCAGATGGGATACAATTTGGAAGCATTACCTTTAATGAGGGCATTTAGACAATGTTTTCATTACAATATGACTTTGTGACTTTATCTGCTTTACAGTGGACCACATTTTAGAATCAATACAATTTATAAACATCCCTCCCATTTAATCTTTGGAAAAGTAACTTAAACTTATTTTAAAAAAATAGAGGATGATTATTGGCAAAGGAACTTTCATCTCAAAGTCACCGAAACAATTCTATTATAGTTTTTTGATAAGAAAAACCTTTCAAATGGATGAAATTAGCATTACATCATTATTACCATTTCTGTTGTTAAATTACCAGTAAAACAGATATTGCTTTAATATTGCCAGAAAGAGATAAACAGCCAAAATAAAACTCAGATACTCAGGTACAGAAATAGTCTCAAAATTAAAGAAGTTTTAAATTAGGTTTTTGATTAAATAACTCCTAAATTTTAAAGTTGGAATGAGAGAATTAGTATTTGTTCTTAAAACAAACTTAAATCCATAACAATTTTTGATTTTAGACATAAACCCCTCTTAAATAATCGAATCTAAAATGAATGCACTGTTAAACCAGACTAGAATACCTCTAAAACATGGTCCACTTGGCAAATCTCTCAAATCCTGTTCAACGGCGGATTGATTTAAATTTACACTTTTACAGAAGGTCCTTAGATTAAACACCTTATAGTTCGGACTATTACCTGGGACAATATCCCAATTTGGCTCAAATGTTCTTTTATTTTGCATAATTCAAAATATTTTGAAAAAAACTAATAAAACAGTTTTAATCTTTAAAACAATGACTTACAAATCATTTCGGGCATAAAATAAAAGATACGGAGTAATTGCTATTTTCCTGTTGGAGGAGAGAAGCTCTTTGAATTCGTGCTGGGGCATGGACTTGATTTTATCATCATCACACATGTACCAGATGGGTTCGTCCGATTGTCCGATAAAAGTGCCCCTGCTCTTGCCGTAGGATCCGTTCTGGAGGAACTTTGACGAATTGGAGGCCGATGACGAGGATGACGACGTGCTCGCTGTTAGAGCCGAGTCCATCCCTCCATCCCCATTGTCGAGACACGATGACGAACTGGAAATGCCGAATTTCTGCTGATGTTTCAAGTTATTGCAATAGAAGTTCCCCTCCCCGTTGCTGTGACTCACTTTATCCAAATTATTAACACTCTTCACCAGGAAGTTGGACTTGGCTTTGATGCTGCAACAGTTCAGGCCTCTGCAGAACTGCGGCGTCTGAGGACTAGTGTTATTCCTTTGCGAGGAGGCGTCATTCAAGTGCCTCTCTATCAGCTCATTGTGGCTATTCATCGCCTCAATCTGCTGGTTCGTTGTCGCCGACTTAATCGATGCCGCCCTCACTTTCGACCTGCCCAACTTCTTATTATTAAACAACTTATTATTCTTGATCTTGTCAATCAGATTAGAGCCACCGTTACTGTTATTATTCCCATTCGCCGCCGCGTTCGACAAATTCATCATGTATTTGCCGTCTATCTCATAATCACTGTCCACTAAATTATTACCACCACTTCCGCTGCCACCATTTATTAACTGAACACCACTATTGGCCTTTTTCCTTGTCACCACCGCCTGATTTTGCTGTTGCTGGTCAAATTTGGCCTTTTCACTCTCTTTAACACAGTTCACATAATCACAATAACAGTCCAGGGAGCACGTGTAGGTAATGTAGTGCCCTGCGGACATGGTCGCCCCCACATGGGTTATAACACTGTACAGCTTGTAGATGTGGTGCTTCTTCTCGTTGGGCAGGGAGTAGCACTTTCTGCAGAAGCACTGCAGCACAAACGGCGTGGGAATGAACGAGTTGATCTTCTCCATGCCCCCGTTAAACCGCTTTAGTTGAATCACCAGCAACCGGGGCAGCACCTCAAACGAAATCGACCGGATCGCCTCGGTATACGCGGAACACTTTTCACACCGATACTTATTATCCCCCCTAAAATACTCCCGCGTAATGCACGAGTTCTGGAAAAAGATCTGCGCATTCTCCTTGGACTCAAGATTGCCCTCGGCCGAAATGGGAATCGCAATGTCGATCATCGTCTCCTTCTGCTCCGTCTCCGTTTCACAGCTCAAGCATTTCGTCGTCGAAACTGTGACCCCTTCGAAATCGTCCGAGAAAAAATCCGATCCTAGTTTCTCCCCATCTGAAGTCCCTCCTAATACTCCTCCCTTTCCTCCAACACTCCTATCACCGCACTCCACCTGCTTCGACTCAAACGGACCGTCGTTCACGGACATCGCCACCGCAGCTGGAGCACTATTATAATCAATCACAATCTCGGGAATTTTCGCCGGCGTCTGCTTGGAAACGCCGGTCAGCGTAGCCGCCGCTTTCTCCTCTCTCCGCTTAGACTTTTTCTTCAGGTTGAACAGCGACATGAACGAGGTGTTATTGCTCGGGTTGCTGCCACTCGTCGAGATGATCGGTGTGGATAGGTTTGACGGTTCCAGTTGGTCAACAACCCCGTCAGCAGGTCTACAAGAAAATTAAGAAACCAATCACATTAGAAAAGGATGTATTTATTTAATAAATAAATTGAATAAAATTGATTATTTGTGACTTCTATACTTGTTTATCATCAATTTATTCATGCAAATTGGTAAAAATGTCTTCCTTGAACATATTCAATATAACTTTTTTATCCACGAGACCGATAAAAGGGAAAATTGATTTATTTATCCTTTCTTCATGTTTTGATATTGACAATAGTTATTTTCAACATTGTATTGAA
>JXOV01007467.1:6298-19691 GCA_001014945.1 Clogmia albipunctata | reverse complement strand
TGTCAACCAAACAAATTTGAGCGTTAATTCTGACCCGGTAATAATGAACGTCAAGAGACGTAAATAATAAAACGGAAGGAATTTAGCATTCTATTTAACAATGAAATATGATTCTGTATGTAGTGATGAATATATTGATGATTAAAAAATTAATAACAGAGAGACGTGTAAACTATTACAGTGTCATCAAATCGGCATCCAAAAACATGAGATTTTTTTCTTTTCAGTCGATTAAATTAACATAAACACATGGTCAAGATTGGTGCGAATAAAAGTAAACAAAAGACTGAGTTGTCGTCTCTTGTACTTGTTTTCGTAAATTCTTTGTGATCTTGGCCACAGAGCGGCCCTATAAAGCGATTGGTTTGGCTCCATTCAGGAATTTTAATTTATTTATATGCTGACGATCCATTCCTAGGCATTTTGACCCAATAAAGCAATTGTCCCTATTAACCTTGGCCCTAATAAGCGGCGTCCACTGTATATATCGAAGAATAACCCACTCTTTGTCAAATGTATAATGGGTACCAAAATAAAAAGGGTCAGCTTCGGTATTGGAGCGTGTTCGCATTTGGTTCCGAAAATAGCGACAATTATTTGTAGATTTGGTATTCGAATTCCCAGAGCAAAAAATAGCAAATGAATAAATGGAAATTCAATAACTCTGGACTGGTAATCGTCATATAAGAAGAGGGAGGTTTTTGGTTTATAATTAGCAAATCTTTATAGTAAATCTATTGAAATATTTTAAAAATTAATAATCAAAAAGCATTATTTAACTATTATAGTTTTAAACAAATGTTAGAGTTATTAAATTTAATAAAATAATATTTTAAATTTTGTTATGAATTTTGATCACAAAGATGAAAATCAAATTTATTTGATTAGACCAAACAACAAAGCAACAATACAAAAACTAATAATCTTTAAACAACGATTATTTATGAATTATAATTATTAATCAGAACTTAAAATATCTCAAAAACTGTTATTTACTTAATAATGATGATAAATAGTCAAATAATAGCAATATAAATAGTTTTGTCAAAATTTATACTTACAATAAAGAAATTTCACCAGACACGTTACAATTTAAGTTGCCAATTTTCTCAATCACATCGATCTGAAATCTCAATGGTTTTTGAAAATGGGTCTAATTAACTAAGTTCAAAGTTCTGTGAGTATGTTTGTGCGCGCGGGCAGTTTTGTGGTGGTAATTTGTGGTTTGGACATTAAATTGCCATCATTAAATTGTAATTCAGTAATTACAATTTAATGAGCGCCAAACTAGCGCGATTAAAAACTCCTAATCAGCACATTCGTCATCTATTGTTGATGGCGGAAAACGAGGCATCAAAAAGGTAAACGTTGTTTTAATTAACTTTTAAGTATATATACAATAGTGACCGGTTAAAATATGTGCCTTTGCGGATGACATAGCTGTTATAGCCAGGTCCGTGATATCACTAAAAGAGTGTTTTATAAAAATAGAGAAAGTTGCCAACATCTTTAGATTACGCATAAACGAGGAAATACAAAGTACATGTCTTGTTTACATGGAAACAGACCAGCCCTGTCTGGTCTTATAATAGGTGAATATAGTCCAGCACTTCAAATACTTGGGTGCTAACTTTGGATTTGCGCGGTAAACAAGGGTATGTTTAGCGACAAGAAACTGTAATCCAGCAGAGGTGTTTCAAGAAGGTCTAAAATTAAAATTGACAAAACAATAGTACGACCGGTGCTTACGTATGGGTGCGAGAGCTGGACACTTCGACATTCTGACGAGAATAAGTTTGCAGCGATGCGAATAGAAAATCCGTAAAGCAATTGGAGACGTTGTGCGCGACTCCGAAGGAAACTACCGTAGGAGCTACAATTTTGAGATTTGCCAAGTTCCAACGTTTAAGATGGCTCGGGTATGTAAAGCGTATGGATGTCACTAGTGTAACCAAACTAATCTTAAATTGAGTAGTATAGGGAAAGCGAAAAAAAGGTCGCCTGTGACGACGATGAATAACCTGAGGGAGTTTCAAGTCGATAACTAGCAGGCCAAGGCAGTGAATAGGCCTGAATGGAATGGGTTGTAGAGAAGCCAAGCTCCATCAAAGACTATAGTGGCTGAGGAAGAAGGAAGACCACTTTTTGTTTACAGGTAGCAGACATATTAAGAGATAAAACTGCATATTAACTTTTAAAACTTAATGTAAAATATTTAAATACAAAAATAAAATAAATTAAGGTAAATAAAAATTTCGATAGGCGTAGTTGTATATATTTTTATTGAATTATATAAAGCTATTCTTATTATTTAAAAGAGCTTGTTTATAAAAAACACCCCATTAAATTGTTGGGATGGTTTGAAATTATGGTCTTTTATTTGTAATTTATCTGGTAATATCATCTGGAGAAAATATATTTATCCGAGTATTTGTAATAACTTTAATCAAATAGATGAAATATAATTTATTTAGGGTTATTCTATTTAATTCCGTTAATTACCTTCAAATTTGTTGATTGTATTTTACGGATAAATTTTAATTTATTTCTGAAATGACATTGAAAAGGAAAGCGATGTTATCTAAATATGTGGGGGGGATCTAAATCGGTACTGTCCTTAAACATTAATGATACCTTTTGTCGCCGTTCATTAACACGAGTCCATTAATATTAAGTGTCACATTGCGCGTTTTTGCCATCTTGTCGGAAGGTAATTTAATTTATAGATGATCATTTATAATCATTAGAAATTCGTAATTCGATAAATGGTATTGATTTTTTGGCTGAAAATGTCAATTTCCATTATTTCGGCGGTATAATTGTCCTTTGATTAAATTACAATTACAGGCTTTATTCGTGCTAATTGGAAATTCAATTCGCTGGCGGGAAAATTATTTAAAAGTTAATTATATAGCAAATTCTTAAAATAGCAGCTTTGTAATTAAGATCAATTAAAACGATTATTGCTATAATTTAATATTCTTGTATAATAATTATGTTAAGGTTATTTTTGTGAATTTATATATTGAATAAAATTGCAATGAATTGTACTAAAATATTATTCGTATTCTTTTTTGTTTAATTAAACTCAGCAAATTTATATAAATATTTATATTTCTGTAAGTTTCCATTTCCATTTTTTTATTAAGTCGTCTGTCGCAAAATGTTTCTAAATGCTATGTTTTTTGCTGGCCAACCAATGACAAGTTTTTATTTGCATTAATTTCATTAGGGGAATTGCGTAATCATAACTCAATTCTTAATAAATTGGTTGTACCAATTATTGAATTATGTTTAGAATAGAATGGAATATATTTGTTGAATAATGAAAACAGACCAGTTGCCAAATTTCTTGGAAATAATTAGGTAAGAAAGCACTACGGGACATTTATAATTTATAATATAATTTAATCAAAACTAAATTTTAAGAAATATTGTATTTCAATTAGATTTACGTGCGGTAAAGTGGTACTTTGTCGCCTTAGAGCAGAAAAGTCTGCCAAAAGTTATAACAGTAGCATAGATTCCCATACAAGTCAATCCGGTCCTGATTACAGCCGAAGAATTCCAAGAAAAACGAAATAACCCGAACCAATGTTGTCAATTTCTTCATACTTATGTAAATTTGTAATCACCTTAAAACAACCAACTAAACATTTAAACTAAAATGTCAAATTACAAAGATAACACTTATCACAACCAATTTACAAAAATTATTCATTGAATTGAAATTTTACAGAGAAAAGATGTGAAATTTCAGTTTGTGAACAAAATTTGAATAAATAAAAAAAAACATTTTGATATTTCTGATTGACAAAAAGCATTAAAGAACTGCAATGCCATAGTGTGCGGTGCTGATAGACGGGTTTAATTGCACAACGTCATGAGTTGAATCCGAAATTAGTCGACAATTCGAACTAACTATATAAATTACTAAAATTAAACCTCTCCTAAACAGTGCCCAGACCTATACAGCCCTCGTGTGCGATGCTGAATGGCGGGTCTAGTATCACGTTTATCCTCTCCCATCCAAACGCTCCTAAGATTACAAATCACTATAACGAAAGCATTAAGTTAGTTAGGGCCAGAAATAATGTTAGGCAGGGAGAGCTAAAGCGAATTAATAAATAAGTCAATACAGCTATTAGGTAGTGTAATGAAACACAGATTTGATATTTCAATCTCCGAATAACTACAAATATTTTCTTTTGATTCCATATTCAGCATTCAGTCTGAGAGTAGAATTCTCGACCGAAATTAACGAATTAATTAGTTATATTGTGGTTTTGAAATTATTATGAATATTTGTGGTTATATACTAATCGTCACTCCAAATTTTCCAAATTCTAATGTTTTCTAATGTATTAACATTAAACTTAAATATATTCGAATTGAAAATCCAATAACAGACATATATTTGTACTTTTTTGTAGATAACATTAAAAAATCGATATATTGAGAAAGTAAAAAGGCTTATCTGGCAAACTCTTAAAAACACCGCAAAGCTTTTAGGAGGTAAGAAATGTAAGATTCATGCAATTGACAGGTTTTAAAAATTGCTTTTGATAATACGTGACACGATTTTTTATCGACTTTCTATAGAGATGAACTTGGGGAACTTTAAAGTTGTCTGCCAAACACGTTCATGATATTAATTGAAACTAACGATTTAGTATTGACAAGATGCGGTCGTGTTTGTAGAAAATTGCAAATCAAATTTAGTTTGTATTGAATGAAATTTTTCTCAAATTTAAAAGAAGGGAAAAAGTAAAATAAAAATAATTATGTTCTTTCTACAGTACATTTTTGAAATATTTTTAAGGAATAGTGTGTTTTATTTAATTTTACAATGTATAATGACCAGAATCGATTATATTAAACATAGCCAATAAACATCATTAAACAGAAAAGAATTTTTAAACAAAAGCCAATTTTGTATAATATGACGAGGGAAAATCAAATGATAGAACTTACGTTGTCTATTGTCTGACGTTATTGGACACCTCACAATGTTTCAGCGGCAATCATCGAGGAATGTGCGCTTAATAAATTGCAATTCATCATTCATTTGCTGGCCGACCAACATCTAACTGTCGCGGGAGCTTTTAATTTACACGACACAGACACACAGAATGTATCCCTCAATTGATTAGAACCTTTTTCAGGAACTATTTAATTTCAGATCGACGTGATTCTAGAAAAGTAAATGTTCTCCGGTGAAATTTCTTTATCGTATGTACAAACGACTACTCCACTCCCCATTTTCATATACCGGTTCAAATACTCGTCGAAGAATTTTCCTCTCCACACGTTTTCGCTATTCTCCAACCGACTAGTTGTGTTTTGTAATATCTTATTTTATTCTTTATTGTGATATCTTTAGACTTAAAAATATGCGAAAATGAAAAATACGCCATATTGGTAGCAACTATTCTCCTTTGAATCTCAGATATTTCTCTTCCTTCAAATTTAATGTTACTACCTAAGTAAAGGAAATCGTCAACTTCACTTATTCCATTCGTACTGTTGGTCCTTGCTATGGCTCTGGTCATTTCCGTATATTTGGTTTTCTCAAAATTGATTTGAAGACCTACTTCTTTGAGCTTATCTAAAAAAAGCAGAGTGTTTTCTTTAGCCATTATATTTACGTCATCAGCATAACCTAGAATTTTGCTGTTTTGATCTCGTTTGGTCTATTCGAAGTGTCCGTATCTGATGCAGATCTAAATTATATTAATAATATTTCTCCATTGTTTGTCTTACAAATGTTGATATTCAGCAATTGATATTCTTGTGTTTGTACATAGTGTTTCATATTCAAATATTGTAAGTGTGTATGAGAGAGAGAATGAGAAGTTTAGTTTGAATAAATCGCTTGTCAGAATAAGACCGCTTGTTCTTACTCCTCGCTATTCGATACAGCTTATTACAAAGTAAGTAGTTATACACAGATACCTGAGTATATATACAAATAATCCTCAAAACAACAAACAATTGGTTAATCGTAGAGCGTCCGCCTCTAAATCCTCCATTATTATTAAATGTATTTGTGACTGAAAATTTCATACAAATTTCACAGTTCAATTCAAAATCGATCTTAGTAAACAACTTTTTTCATTCACAGAATTGGCAATTTGTATCACATTTGTTTACAACAGAATGTCGTCTTAAAGGGTCATTTTCAAATTGAAATTTTATCATTAAAATACGATTGAAACAGGATGCGGAAAATGTATCCACTGTAAAATAATTGGAGTTAAAAGATTTTCTAATGAATGTTCTTTAAATTTGAGTTTTACCAAAATTTAATTTAAAACTATTGATTTGTGTAATAGTATTTGTTTGGAAAGATAAATATAATTTTACCCAAATTTTGCCTTTTCACATTCGTGGCTTAACATAATGGTTTTAGAAATCATTATTTTGTTATGACAAATATCAGTTTAAGGAATTTATTTTGCATAAAAATTGAATCAATTTTTTTATATTAGAGAAGAATCGTCTGAATTTCTCAGAAAGTCTTATTTGTATTCCTGAGAAATTTGCCACGGACATGACAATTTCAGGAAGGACCAATAAAGTTATTTAAATCCTTTAAGCCGCATTGACACTATAGTGAAAGATGAGATCACAAGTTTATAGTGCCATTAAAAGAAACTGCTATAAAAACGGAAGAGTCATTTTTTATTATAGACGTTCAAACAAAAGTTAATGTTATAATAAAAAAAAAGTTTTCTGACCTGTTTTCAGTTCTCTTTAGTTTTCAACGTGTTTCACCTTAATGTCGTTAATTTTGTTAGTAAAATTAAGGAATTCTAAATCTATTAGTTTTGATGAAAAGATTGCCTTCACACTTTCAATTCTATAATATGAGTACTTTAAGTTTAGTTTTTTACTTTTTTATATTTTCCGTCCATACAAGCTTGGATAATAAATTGTTCGTTTTAAAGACTGATGGATGGTTGCTGAATAAATCGGTTATGTAGCAGGAACCATTTGTTGCCATTAAATTGCGATCAGTGCCGAAAAGTGAATTAAAAACCGTTTAACCATATGATGAGATGCTCTCGGTTGCTCTTTATCATGATTTCCATTTTTCATACAGAACATATTAAATTGAAATGTGTTTTACAACTACCTAAAAGTAATTGAACTTTACAATTGCCTAAAACATTTTTTCTTTAATTGTCATTAATACAATAAGCTACAATAATGTTATGTACAGCTAGTTTGGATTGTCACTAATTTTCGAGCTATCTAGACCATGCAAAAATTTTGTATTTTTTCCCTGCATAAATAGCTTTTCCTTGGAATTATTTTATAGATTAAACAATTCGACTTCTGATGTTCTAATAAAATTAACTATTAGTTAAAATAATAAATCTCCCTTTGAACCCGACCCTTCTTGACCTTATCGGGTTAAAAGCTGATTTTATTATTCTCAAACATAATGCCGTTTAAAGACTGTCATTTTACCGCGGATTTTAAGTTCAATGGAAAAATTCCGCCATTTTAGATTTAACAATTTCTAATATAAAACTTAATAACCACTGTATCTTTACGCCGACATAATACATAAATGAGGGTACCAAGACAGAACCTCTAAGCCTAAATAGGAGTCGTAAAACTATTAATTAAAAATAACTAACCCAACTCGGGAAGAAAATAATAAATAATGTATACGTACTGTTCGGTCCTAACACTATCGGTTTCACACTTTTTTTTGCTGAAATAGAGGTCCGATAATCCTTCCAAAACGAGGCAGACCCTCGACCGATAATTCTCCTCTGCTTAAGTGACCATCCCGGCGTCTTGAGGGCGCAATGCTTTATTGTTTTGCTAAATTGAATTTTTTTTACCAATTGGGCACAATTTGATTCTAATATTTCCTTGAAAATCGATTTCGTTGGATTCAACGAATATTATTTGAATTAGAACAGTCTAAACGTCGAGTTTAAAGTAATCTGGATTTGAAAATCAGATTAACATATCGAATTGCGCTTCGCCAAAATTAAAGCCTTGTTCATTTCGAAGTGAGTTTTAGATTGATTTATGGAAATAAGGTTTTCGTTTAAAGAAAATTTCATACCTAAGGGAATTTAAATAATCTAGTTTATCATGTTGATTTTCGATTTTAGCAGTTAATTTCAAGACATTTCCATTCAATTTCAGTTTAACCGCTGAATAGAAATTTTATTAAAATCCACAGGACCAGGAAGAGAAAAAACGAATGGTAATGGAATTTTTGACAATTTATTAAAGTAAGTTATTTTTCCTAAGCAATTTTAAATATAAGTATTATACATTAAAAATGAATTCAAGTTTTAAATTTTGGTAATATTTACATTCAAATTAATAAAAATAATATAAAAAGGAATTTTAATTTGTTTTAGATCCAAAAACCGCCCAAATAAAAAGAACACATTTAAATTTTTAAATCTGTAAAAGGATATTCGCAATTTATAGAAGACATTATCATGAATGAAGCATATTTGTTGCCAAGTCACTTAGAAATTAATTTCAGAGATTTTCTATTAAAATTTCTTTCTTTCTTACTTGTTTTATTCCACGGTTTTTAATTTAAGGCTTGTTCTGAAATAAAATCGAGTTCCAAAATTTATTCGCATTTTATTGGTTTTATTATATTTGTAGAAATATTTAGACTTCACAAATATAAATTATGTGCCAGATGGATATAAGAAATAATTCTTTCTTAATTATTTTGAAAGTGTGGAAAAGAGAAATTTTAAAATTTTGTAGTTATTTAAAAAAATGCATAAAATTATGTATGATACACTGTCGATTTTATTGCTGTGGTTAAAAAAAAATAAATCCCTAATGAGGTATTCCCGCACTTTGAAGATCTATTGTGCTCCCTCTTTTATCTCTACCCTCCGTAGTTGTGCATATTGCCCTTAGCTGTTTTCATCAATGCAAAGGTCTAGCTGTAACCAATTGGTTTACGCAATCAAATTTGTCAAATGCCATATCTATTCATTTGCCAATCGTTCACAATTAACAATTGAATATCATTTCTATAAATCATTATTTGCTCTGGTGTGATTAGTACCAGAGCTGATGATTCTATATATATCATTGACAGGTTTTTGCCACCGAAACAGAACACACATACTACGAAGAAGACCATCCCTTTCATAACTTTCGTCTGAATCCGTTCGTTGAACAACAGAGTACTTGTATTTCAAAGATCCGGTTTATCTCCTTGATTTTTATGCATTCTATCCAAGCTTTGAAAACCAGTCCGAATTCGAACAAATGGTGCTGACGTCACCAGTTGTTCTACTTTTTTAGGCCGGAGATATTATTTGTAAATGTATTTAAACAAATATTAATCACAAATTGTTATTATTAGTTGATAATAGCAAATGAATTTTGAAAATAAAAAATCACTGCTTTTACTGGGATTTGAACACACGATAACCAAATTTTGTGACACTTAACCAACTACGCTAGCTGCCCTCTCATTGCTGTGGTTAAGAGCTCACTATCTTTTTATGAAAATTTATACGAGTAACACCGACTTTCTTCATTAACAAATTTTGCGTTCTCCTTCATTTTTGGACAAGCCTTATTTTAACGTTAATCACGTTTTCTTCATTGTACCTTTATCATGAAATTTGTTTATGGTCATGACCAATATTAGGATATTTAAACACGTAGTACGTAACATCTTAGGAATTTGTATCAAATTACGTTTTCTTTTATTCAATAAATTGCTTTGTTCGCGAAAACGTGATCAAATGTTCTTCACAAAATTGTTGATTGTTTAGATAGATATAGATTTTTTAAATATCTACAGTGAAATGTTTTATTATATAACTACATTCGAGAATGTGATAGAAAAAATAGATAACTAATACAGAAAATTCGTTACGTTATTTTCAATTATCCTTACTGGTCTATAATATCCTTTCATTTTTATAGTAAATTATAAAATAATAATTTAAAGTTTGTGTCTATCTGCGTTTAAACTTTAAAATATTTTTAAATAATTTTTATTCTTATTTATTCAAAGTATGTATATGATTTTGATTATTCTTAATATCAATTTCTTGATGAATTTTGTATATTTGAAAACCAAAACTATTTATTATTATTTCATATAAGGCATTTGGAATCAAATTTCAAATAAAATTGATTGATATTTGTTATGCAATGTCAATTTTGCATATTTGATTTAAACACAAATTAAAATTTTCATCATGGGATTAATCAATGTTCCTAATTGTAGTTATTTCAAATATCTTGAATATCTCATAAGAATAGAAATAGAGAATTGTTTACAATCCATTGAAATAAATTATTTATATCTAGGATATTATGAAAATATTTGATGACAGATTATAGCTTATGACTCTGCCGCATAATGCTAATAAATGAAATGGGCTTTACACAAATTGAAAGACAAGGCCACAATCACATTATAGTTAATAGAGTTGAGGATGTGTTGGCATATTTTTTAAGAAAATGGATGAATGTAAAAAATTTTTATTTTAATTAATTGTATTTAATTCAGTAAATCATAAGGTTATATTTAATCAAATCAATGTTCACATTAGATTAAGAGTTTGAAATATTTGGAATAGTAATTATGTATATATTTCCAAAAAATTATCTGAATTGAATAACGTTCTCTAATTCCACAAAAAACTCAATTTGCCGTACTAACGTAGTAAAAACTGTATTGCCATAGTCTACATGTAGATTCTTCTGTATGTCAATTATGAAGCCGACAGTTTTCGAAATTACACGAACAAAACTTTGGTAATATTCGCAAATTTAAATATTGAATGGACCGTAAACTATAACAACAATTTGCATTATAGTTCACATAAGAAATGGGTTAAACAAGTCATATATTTTTAAAATTATATAATAGTTATTTGTGCCACTAGCGTGTAAAGTCAACTATTTTTCAACGAGTGTGAAAAATTCGAGCCGAAGGAGAGTGTTTCATCGTTTCCGATACACCCGAGCGAGACAAAACGTTTTTTGCACTCCACTCATGAGCACTGAAATTTTACAATTTTTATAATTTCACATTAAATTTCATTATTTACAAGGAAGATTTAAAAATGGCATGTTTCACAAATGTTTCAAATGAAATCTTTACTTGTAAAGTTATCGTTAACGGTTGGAATTCCTCTTAACTATTTGGCCATAAGACAAATGCCTATTTTATTGTGACATGGAACATTTGTTTTGCTTTAATTTATATGAAATAAATTTTTATTTAAAGCAATATGAGGCTTTTACTATAATTTTCACAGTCCTATGGCATAGCCGAAGCCAATATTTTGTGTAGTTTAAGGGCAACAATTGCGACTAAATTTTGACTTTGAGCCAAATTTGTTCGATAGTTTATGACATTTTTTCACTAGTGAAATAAAAATTTAAAGTTCTCACTGAGTGAAACACTACGAACCTCAAATGGATTTCGAAAACCGTATGTTTCGATACGGGAGTCCAAATATTATAACATCTGCATGTATAGTCTAGTGCCTTAGACTGCATCCCCCCTTGCGTATTATAAGGTAATTTTACAATATAAATAAAATGGACAAATTGACTGAAATCCTTTATAACTGGTCTAGGTGCTATTGGTTGATTAATAATACACTCAAAACAAACAGTCATAAAAAGTCTAAGTCCGTTGTTTGAGGTTAAGACTCCCCGTGTACCTTGCATGAGGTCGTTTCTTTATTTCCTCAATTTTATTTTCCGTTCCCTACAACAACAAAGAATGTTCCTTTACTCAAAGGTATGGAAACAAATTCCTATTTCAGATTATGTTAAAGATATTTTTATTTTTGTGCTATATTGTTTTACTTTTGGTAATACAAACAAAGAATGGAATGAAAATTAATATACCAATTATACCATAATAACATCTTAACATGATCAAAACATTTATATATAAAAAAAAACTTAAATTACATAAAACTGAAACCTTTTCATGTCGAAATTTTCACAATTTGGTTGCTTTCTTCAGCGCAACACAATTTCCACACAAGACTCGTTACCCTAAGTAAAATTTCAAGTTTCGCGGTTATAAAAGAAAGATTTAGAATTTAATTATTTTTTCTGATGATTTTCCAGATTTTGAATTATTGATTCTACTAACTAAAAAAATAGAAAAACTGCTCCTGAAATAAAATATGTATTAAGACTATTTCAATTGACGTAAATTTGAGATCAATAAATTATTTGGTTTTATAGTTTCTTGACTGGATTTTATATTCTGCCAATCTCTTACAGGTAATAGTAAATATTGGATACATAAAGGATTTTACTAGTATATAATCCGGACTGCATTCCCCAGACTATAGACTGTTACGTGTTGAAACCAAGAACCTAATAAATTATTAGTAGGTGGTTGAAACTACATGCTGAGCTGACACTGCTTGCTTAAGTTTAATGGACAGTCTAAGTGGAAATTTATAATGGGTAATGAGACATGTTGTGGTTGGAAAAGGATCACATAACTTTCATTTGTGTCAATGTGTATTAACAAACAACTTTTTGTGGACAGTAATTAGGATATTACAATCTAAGTCTAAATAAATTGCAAATTATAAATACAACGTTCATACATAGGTTTATTTTAAAATGATGTTCTATAAAATGACGATACTTTAAACAATTATCAAAAATTTACTCAGTATATAGTACATGAATTAGTACATAGAATAATTACGATTTATCTCTTATTATGGAAGACTTGACATTCTCATTTTAATTAATTGTGATTATTCTTTATTAACATATTTTCATTCAAAATAGCTATAACAATTTATTGAAAATATATGGAATTATAGTAGAATCCGTTTAATATGACTTTGCTTATTATGACGAATAACAGATCAAAGTTTGGTTGACATGTAAAATTCATTTCAAAATGGATTGATTTAATGACATTTTGAAATGAATTCCATCTGGTTAATATGCTTAGTATGGATTTTTGCCTTTTTTTGGAAATTGTGTTGTTTATATTCACATGACAAATAAATGGAAGTAGATTCGTTCTCAGCCTTTCTATTTATGGACTTTGAATCTCATAGGCAGTAATGACATGCATTTTGTAAGTGATTAGTCAAAGGTGACAAAATATCGTATGTTATGGATGAAATTATTGCTTAAAATTTTGGTTTTGAGTTTTTTTTATATATTAACTGTAAACCTCCTAGACGAGCAATGAAATTGTGGTTATATAAAAAGAATATAAATTAAATAAAAAATTCACGACAAAAAAACTTCATAGATAATAGTTATTTATTCAACAAGGTCGATAAGACAAGTCATTATTAAACACAAGGATTGTTTTAAGCCACGAGCGTAGCGAGTACCTTAAAGAAGGCCCGAGTGTTTAATA